>JAODPA010142368.1:0-15735 GCA_025585075.1 Nepenthes mirabilis | reverse complement strand
TATGTATGTATATATTGTTACCTAATGCCTAACTAATATACAATTGTCCGATTAGTGTTTGGCCCATCGAATTTAATTTGGTTTCTTATCGATTGAGAATGAGTATCTGAGCTAATTTCTTGTTATCCTAAAATCAATTCATTTGATAACTGGTTGGAATTTTAATGGCCGAGTTATCCTTTTATTAACTGTAATTGAATCTGTTGCTAATCAGATCCATTGGATAATTTTTTTGAGTTGTTATGTCTCAGGGTGAATCTCTGGCTTTCGAGTTAATAATATAATCAACATAATGAATCTTATTCTCACTAAAATCCTTTGATTGGTGAAACTCTCCAAATCTATATATTTTAATTTCAATAGTTTAGCAGTTTTTGAATATTTGACCATTTAATGTCAATCTTTTTATGTCATTTGACCTCAATTTTACTTTAATTAATTATGATTTGCTTGATTGAAAGATTTCAAACATTGCATTGGATGGGCTGAGCAGCAGAGTGATGCAGATACCAAGGACAGGATGCTCTGCTTCCTGAAATGACAAACTAGTGGCGCACGGTCTGAATGGACTGGATGTCAGTCTGACTTGCCCATGTCTAGACCCAATCACCGGAATGGACCTTAGTGGGTCAAGACCACTAGAAAATGAGGCCGTCGGTAGGCCTACTAGTATGTTTAACAATCACTCAACAACGAAGTGGGTGATATTTGGACGATTCAACTTCTCACATTGCGGAATGAAAAAAAAAACAGAAAAAGAAAGGGGAGGAGCCAAATGATAAAAACAAAAGTGCTTGATAGTTCCATTTACTAATTCTTTTCACAGAAAAAAAAGCCTGCAACGACGAACGTATAACAAAAAGAAAATAAATAGTGAGTATCATGGAACGATGATCCGACTATAAAATCTCTACTGCACGGGAACAAACTCCCAAAGGAGAGCAAGCATGCTTATCCCCAGGAAGAAGGCTCAAACGAGAGGTTGGCGTGCACCTTACAAATGGCATGATGTGGCTCTTGTGCACAGCTAGTCTCAAGGAGCCATAGTAGAGGATCAATAGTCCAGGAAACCGGCCCTTACCTAAGGGAAAGTCTATAGCAAAAGAAAAGCTATGATCCACCATGGTTGGAAGATGGAATCGACACCATGAAGAATGTGAAAAGGGTGTGACGGACCGAGTTATTTTTCTTAAATAACCTCCATCAATGGTAACAAAAACTAATGCCCATAATTTATAATTATGGATTCTGCAGAAATTTTGACAGAGTTCCCTCTACAATTCAACAAAAATCAAAAATATAACTTGTTTAAAATAACATGTACAAACACACAACTATCTAATTTTAACATTAAGGCCTACAACACAATACACAGGACCACAAATTCTGCCAAACCATCCATGACTCCAACACAATATTTCTATCTATCGTATTGGGTTTAAAGAGATGCTGTCTAGGACTAAACAAAATCCAAAACATCCAATATTATTGTGGAAGTATAGCTAAATCCAGAAACCTACGGAAGCATAACAATAATTATAAAATAATAACAAACCACATTAATCTGACTAGACTATTTACATTCTATTGCAACAGAGGTATCCGAATCTTCAAGCCTTCGACATCCAACTAATCTTTTCAAACAAGTCCCTCTCCTTGGTCTAACTAATCAAGCACTGACTTAATGTTCTCATTTGGAAGGAGAAACAATAAGAGTGAGTGTACAATTTAACAAATATAATCATACATCACTAACAATAGCAGATAACAGTGAAAGTAATAACTGGATGTGGAAAAACATATAATCTCAGTAACAAGGAATCATGAGAGGAAAAAGGGGACATCTGGGATCATCTAGTTCAAATGGTTACATTGGTTACATATTATTCATTTTCATCATTTACACTATTCTTTATAGATCAAGATCAGTCGGCCTTACTAACAAAAGGTATGAAAGGACGAGAAATGGATCATGAACCTCATGATCTAAGGTCATATGGCATATCTAATGTCCATCATCGTTTGCCCTCACCGGCGTCAGTGTGGCCAATCTAGGCCCATCACTACGTGGCATAGCGGTGTCACGCACTACCCTTCCCTCCTGCGGTCCAAAGGCAATTTTCATCCTTCCACAGTAATAACCGGCGTTAGTGTGGCCAATCTAGGCCCATCACTGCGTGGCATAGCGGTGTCACCCACTACCCTTCCCTCCTGCGGTCCAAAGGCAATCTTCATCCTTCCATTGTAATATCATAAGGTTTGATAAGGGTATCACCCACTTTAGTAAGCAGCTAGAACACTTGGCCAAAGTGATCGTTGAGTCTCCACTATGATACTCATGTCATGCCCAAGAATATTACCCATCGTAATATAATCCATGGTTATAGTTTCAAGATTTCTTAATCTTTTGAAGAGGGATCCACCATTTGCTACGTACATTTTTCACTTAGGAAAATCACATTCCCATCACATATCTCCATCCGGAAGATCAAATCCATCATGTCACACTTTGTGGATTCTATTCCGTTTACTTGCACGACTCATATCTTTCTTTTGGACATATATCCTTTGACAATACCTTTCACATGCATAGATATCACAATGTGTGGGGAGAATAAGAATTTCTTATCACATAATACAAATTCTCACTTTAGGGTCCTCCAGAACGCATTTCTTTATAAACGGAGCATAAATACATATTCCGATACTTACATTTACATTTAAACAATTAGACATAATTTTCATAATAATTAAATGGGGGCAAAGCATGTAAATGTTCCATTCAAACTCGGATGAACAGCGTCAAGGGGCATTTTAGAGCATCCGGTGCCGTGAACGGGTCGATACTTGTGAGATCGGACGTCCAGTCGATATGTATGCATAATTGGGACGTTGTCATTTATATTTTGAGATCAATTGAACTTAATTTGAAGGTGGAAGCATGCAATTTTTTCATTTATTCTCGGATGAATAGTAACAGTGCACAATTAGAGGGTTCGACGCCGTGAACGGGTCAAAAAGTGCGACATCGATCGTACGGACGATATATATACGTAATTGGGACGTGGTGATTCACATTTTAGGGTCAATTTAACAAAATACGGTCGGAAAATGGGAAACCCCCAAATCGCATGGGTTATGGTTTGGGGAAACTATACCGAACGGATCGGTAAGCAAATCGGGTAATAAAAATCCTTGGTCTCAAGGCATGGGTAATACATTTTCTATGATTTGGGTGGGTATCGAGGCGAAAATACCCGATGATAAATGAATAAATATCGAAAAAGAAAAGTTAGTGAGTATGAGAATACTTGTCTCGACGCGTACTACCAGTTTTATAACTAGTTTTCAGACGGATTCGGACTCCACGGCCTCGATCTCCTCCTTCTTCTATCTAGAAATGGCACACTCTCTCTCTAGCAGGGTTTGGTGGCGTGGAGAAATGAAAATTGTGAAGCAGTACGGGGCTTTAAAATGGACTGGCGCTTAAGCATACAGAGAGCGCACGATGAGCGCTGCCTTACTACCCAGGCCGGCTTGAGCGCACGACGAGCACAGCCCACAGAGGGCGCGAGTGAAGCCCGCAAGAAGCCAACTTGGCTTTTTCGCCATTCGGAACCCGTTTTGACCATTTTAACTCAATCTTTCACATCCTTGGACATTATTTTTGATTATATAATATTAATAAATTATGATCATCATAATTTAAAATCCAAAAATCTTATTTATGAATTAACATTTCACGGCTTACAATTTTCGTTCCCGATTTATCAATTTTCAGCTCTTTGAGCTTTTTAATCCGATTCCTCCCATACCTTTTGACCATAATTCACCTATGTTAATTTAATTACTTTCTAATTATTATGTTCGTAACCCAGAACCTTACAACTGTCCCCCACTTATAAAAACTTTGTCCTCAAAATTTAACGAACCTCGAATTTTCATAATCAAAGGTGATCTTCCTAGTACTTCCCAAATCTTCTCCTCAGACAAATGACTATTCTAGAAAACCCCAAGCATTTGAATTGTCCTAGCCTTTATCACAAGACAAATTCCTAATCTCTAAAATGACTTAAGCTAAATACTTATTGATTTTCTTAGCCATCGATACCAGGGAGACTTCATACAATCCCCAGAATTTTAAAGGTGGCCTAAAATAATGCTGGTCATTCCTCCGGCGTAATTTGATATTTCAAGCGAACCAATGAACTTCCACTTTAGTTCATTCCAAACCTTGAAAAGGATTCGATCACAGGGGACCTCAACCTCATTCGAAAATCTCTGGGCCATGGGCCCACAATGCTTCTGCTGCGCAACTCTGATTGATTGTTTAACTACAAATCATGTAATGTCCAACATTAGATTGGGGGAGGGGAACAAAACATCCTTATAAGGGTGTGGATACCTCCCCCCTTGTAGATGCGTCTTGGGATCCTATGAGGGGTTTGCCAGGAGAAAACCTTGAGGCCTGTGTTTGACTTGGGATGCCGTGAAGTTTCCCAGGCCAAATAGGACAATATCTTACCACGCTGTGCCGCTGCTGCGCCACTCTGGGAGACGCGTTTTGGGGGTGGCTTAGGCTGTTTGCCAGGAACAAAACCGTGAGGCCTGTAGGCTTGGAGATGCTGTGAAACTCTCCCAGGCTGCGGCCTGTAGGCTTGGAGATGCCGCGAAGTTCTCCTGGGCCAAACCGAACAATATCGTCATGCGGATGCGCCGGGGACGTTACAGATGGTATCAGAGCCGGGATCCGGTCCAGTGTGCCAGCGAGGACGCTGGGCCTCCAAGGGGGGTGGACTGTAATGTCCCACATTGGATTGGGGGAGGGGAACAAAACATCCTTATAAGGGTGTGGATACCTCCCCCCTTGTAGATGCGTCCTGGGAGCCTGTGAGGGGTTTTTCAGGAGAAAATATTGTGGCCTGTGTTTGGCTTGGGACGCCGTGAAGTTCCCCAGGCCAAAGAGGACAATATCTTGCCACGCTGTGCCGCTGCTGCGCCCTCTAGGAGACGCATTTTGCGGGTGGCTTAGGCCGTTTACCAGGAACAAAACCGTGATGCCTGTAGGCTTGGAGATGCCGTGAAACTCTCCTAGGCTGCGGCCTGTAGGCTTGGAGACGCCGCGAAGTTCTCCCGGGCCAAAGCGGACAATATCATCATGCGGATGCGCCAGGGACGTTACAAATCATCCCATTGGAATTTCACCGCCATATCTAATTTAGCTTGACGTTCCAAGGATTCTCTGATTAAGTTTTACCAAGGTTTTGATACAAACCTTAAATCACAATCGAACCTTAAAGTCGGAATAATTTATATTCTTGCTATTTTATTGGTAAGTCGACAAACCGACATATCCCTCAAAATACATAGCCCATATCATACACCCGGAATATACGGCAATCATGGTTAAAGAAATTCTAGGATAGCCATATTACGAAAACGAATCCCACAATCTTCAAATTACAGTCACATTCAAAGTTACAATCATAACGATCTCCCAAAGATTCGACATAGCTTTACATTATCCTCCCCGTAACCTCAAAATCCAATTATTGAGTAACCTCAAGATCCCATTGGCATACCAATGAGCCAACTGATTCAATCCGAACACGTCTTCTATGATTACGGTAAGCGAGTCGCTCTAATCGTCCTGAAACAAAACCATAAGGACTTTATATTTTATAAATTTATAACTCCCATACATCGAATACGATTCTACCTCCCAATTTAAGAATATGACATCCTATCACCCAAGTATTTGGACCTACT
Organism: Nepenthes mirabilis; assembly: GCA_025585075.1. Lineage (NCBI taxonomy): Eukaryota > Viridiplantae > Streptophyta > Magnoliopsida > Caryophyllales > Nepenthaceae > Nepenthes > Nepenthes mirabilis. The sequence continues at coordinate 9,966 of JAODPA010142368.1, read as the reverse complement.
CGTGATTTACCTTTCACATCTCCTACAAAGCTTCGAAGACATATTAATTCTAAAGATTTCCAGTATCAATTATTAGCATTGATGTCCGCTTTCCCTAAAAGGAATGGAGGTTCACCTTCCTAACCTTTAAACAGATCTGTCCACAAGCAATATCATATGATTATCTTTTCTTTATGATATAACTATTTTAGCATTTAAAATTTTAATAATTATTATCTTCAAAGATAATACCCATGAGTTCTCAAAATGGAGGCTTCAATCGCTAATTCCGGCCTATACATGGAGTAACTATAATAATAAACTTCTCCCCCACTTAATTTGTGGGTAGCCTTCTATCATGATGTGAGAATAACATAATCCTAACCTTTTTCAAAGGTATTACACTCTACAATAACTTGCCAGACCCATCAGAGGTCAACCTAAATGACATGGACATCGATTAACCCTTTTCAGTACCCGGAAACAACCTTTTATCTTTCGTTTTAATAATTATAAATCTCTTCTAAGCAAAACGTCTCATTGACATTGTTATCCTTGAGTAATACTTATCAGATCACTAAATAACTTCGGTTAGACCTAGATGACCATACGTTTCTACGACATCAGTTGGTCTTCCCAATTAGCCATTGCTTAAAGTCTTGTGGATTTCAAAATCACGCTACCAAAGAGCCACATGCTTAACAGGGCATTTCCTCAAACTAATCTTACATTCCCTTCTCAATGGGGCATACGAATTATCAGCTATTCACAATTTATGATATAATCCTCAAACAGATTGCATATGCCCCATGTCCTTTTGAATTCATCAATGAAGTCATCTCAACCCGGACCCAAATATGGGTGAAAGATCCAACCCATAAAATTTCATGAAACGTTAATGAACCTATAAGACCTAAGTGGCATTTCCAGACTTCGTAGTAGCCATACCTTTATCCTGAATACCGTCAGGGCTACAACTTCCATTAATCCACAATTAACACGCTGTGGATACAAATTGATCTTAGAAATCATCAAGCCTTTACAACAGACTGGGTAATTCACCTATTCATTCACAATGTCCACTTATCAAATCATTAATCTCCTAGGCAATCCCATTTTCAAAATCCATGAACAACCTTATTGGTCCGTCTTATTTACCTTGAAGGTTCGAGAGTATTCCACAATGACACAAAACCAATACTTCCTTGACTCTACATGGAATCCTCAACGATCGGCGTCGATTTCGACACAACCTCAAATTACTGATCAAAAAATAAATCAACCTAATCTTCCTTCTAATAACATCCTCAAATAGTCACATGACCAAAATCTCTTAATAACCATAAAATGACCTCTAGATGTGGCCGCATATACGAATTAGACTCAGCGTAGATCCTCATTAAATGATTTGCAAGAAAGACAACACTAATCTCCTGACACCTTGATCAATTCAGACTTATACTTCAGATCCCACAACCAAATTGTAGGATGTTATCTTTTATCAGTCCAATCCATGCTAGCACAGCAGTTCGTCCACCAACTACCATTAAAATTAGATTAGGACTTAAAACCTCAAAATAAGTGAATTCAACCCAACCAATCATATCTATGAACCTAACAAAATGTCACAAACCTTGATACCGTCTGTATCAAGCTTAGATCCTTAATTAAATAAACAAACTTAGGAATCACAAAATTCTATATTCGGGATCCCAAACAATACAGGTGCTGTGACATTGAAATTGAGAGATCTCACCTTCCATCACGATAATCAACACATTTTCCTTATATGCCATCACCACCAAAACTCCGATCGAAGGTACTAGATTTCTTCACTACTAGGCCATAGGATACGAACTATCATTAATCCAGAGACCAAGCTATCTATAATTTAGATCATAGTCCCAAAATCTCTTCGGGGAGACATTTATCTAAGATTCATCCATGAACATCCACCTTGATATATCTTTTATCCTCCCAAATACTAGGTCACCTTTGTCGCCATTGCAAAGCCTAGGTCCTCCAATAACGCATAACTCGAAAACACAATGCAAACATGGGTTCGGAATCCCTAAAATGACACCAGGCTACAATATCAAACCCAAGAGTCTTACCTCTTATCACGATAGGTGACGCTTAACACATTGAGTTAATACCTTAGAACCTTGACTTAAAACACTGAACCTCTTCACCCCCCCATCCTTGGATAAGGACATTCCTCAATCTTGCGATCAAATCGACTACAATTAGAATCATGTTTCTTAACTTGTCGGGAAGAATACCTTATCGATTAAAGAACACTCATACAGATATTCTACAATACTTCTTATCTTCCAGAGTATTAGGCTACCACAAATACCATTTCAATACTTATGATCTATGTCTCAATTTTCATAGAGTCCGAGTCACTTAGAATTCAAGCACTTAACCGTTATTCATCACGCTTGCTAGGTTGATCAGGCAATCCTTCTTATCATATTACAAGCCCAAGGACTTCAGTCCAGAGCTGATCAAACCTAAACCTCAAACCGAGATTAATTAACCTAGGTCTCGAATCAACGCTGATCAATTCACTCACCCAATGATTTCAATCAAATTTCAACATTAAGGTGTCTCCATACACCATCTTCTTCTCGACCCTACAGTCAGCCACTAATACTAATAGTTTCTATCTAGGAGCCACTACTCACACTTCCTTGAGACAGGAACAATTCAGATTAGGACACTCTTAGAACACTAACTAGGATGCATAAGCTAGCTAATCAAACTGAATCATTATTCCTAACATAGTGCTAGGCTAAGTTATTGGGATTGGGGTAACCAAAACTATCCGGACTAGCTAAATCCTTATACGCCTTTATTTACTTATTCGATCAATTTTAATCTAACCTAAACTTTCACATACGATTCAGATCAAACCTAAGGCATCTCTTTTTCTCTGATACCAAATTATGACGAACCGAGTTATTTTTCTTAAATAACCTTCGTCAATGGTAACATAAACTATTGCCCATAATTTATAATTATTGATTCTGTAGAAATTTTGAAAGATTTTCCTCTGTAATTGGACGAAAATAAAAAATATAACCTATTTAAAATAACCTGTACAAGCACACAACTATCCAATTTCAACATTAAGGCCTACAACACAATACACAGGACCACAAATTCAATCATACCGTCTATGACTCCAACATAGTATTCCTATCAACCGTATTGGGTCTAAAGAGATACTGTTTAGGACTAAACAAAATTCAAAACATCCAATATTATTGCGAAAGTATAGCTAAATCCAGAAACCTGTGAAATTATAACAACAATCATAAAATAATAACAAACCACATTAATCTAGCTAGACTGTTTACATTCTATTACAACATACGTATACGAATCTTTAAGCCTTCGACATCCAGCTAATCTCCTCAAACAAGTCCCTCTCCTTGGTCTAACTAATCAGGCACCAGCTTAATATTCACATATGGAAGGAGAAACAGTAAGAGTGAACACATAGCTCAACAAATGTAATCATACATCACTAATAATAGTAGATAAAAATGAAAACAATAACTGGATGGGGAAACATATAATCTCAATAACAAGGAATCATGAGAGAAAAAAGGGGACATCTGAGATCATCTGGTTCACATGGTTACATTAGTTACGTATTATTCATTTTTATCATTTACATTATTATTTGCGGACCAAGGTCAGTAGGCCTTACTAACAAAATGTACGAGAGGACGAGAAATGGATCATGAACCTCATGATCTAAGGTCATATGACATATTCAATGTCCATCATCGTTTTCCCTCACCAGTGTCAGTGTGGCCAATCTAGGCCCATCACAATGTGGTGTAGCAGTGTCACCCACTACCCTTCCCTCCCGCAGTCCAGAGGCAATTCTCGTCCTTCCACGGTAATATCCTAAGGCTTGACAAGGGTATCACCCGTTTCAGTAAGTGGCTAGAACACTTGGCCAAAGTGATCCTTAAGACTCCACTATGATACTCATATCACGCCGAAGAATATTATCCATCGTAGTATAATCCATAGTCCTAGTTTCAGGATTCCTTAATCTTTTGAAGGGGGATTCATCATTTTCCACATACATTCTTCACTCAGAAAAATTATATTCCCACCACATATCTCCATCCGGGAGATCAAATCAATCATATCACACTTTGTGGATTCCCTTCCGTTTACTTGCAGGATTCATATCTTTCTTTTGGACATATATCCTTTGACAATACCTTTCACATGCTTAGATATCACAATGTGTGGGAGGAATAACAGTTTCTTACCACATCATGCAAATTCTCACTTTGGGGTCCTCCAGAACACATTTCTTTGTGAATGGAGCATAAATATATATTCTGAAACTTACATTTACATTTAAACAATTAGACATAATTTTCATAACAATTAAATGGAGGCAAAACATATAAATGTTCCATTCAAACTCAAATGAACAGTGTCAAGGGGCATTTTAGAGCATCCGGACATCACGAATGGGTCAATACTTGTGAGATCAGACGTGCGGTCGATATATATGCATAATTGGGATGTGGTAATTCATATTTTGAGATCAATTTAACTTAATTTGAAGCTGGAAGCAAGCAATTTTCCCATTTATCTTCGGATGAATAGTAACAGTGCACATTTAGAGGGTTCGGACGCCGCGAATGGGTCGAAACGTATGAGATCGATTGTACGGTTGATATATATACGAAATTGGGATGTGGTGATTCATATTTTGGGGTCAATTTAACAAAATACGGTGGAAAAATGGGAAACCCCTAATTTGCATTGGTTAGGGTTTGGTGGAACTTTACCGAATGGATCGGTGAACAAATCGAGAAATAAACTACATAATCCTTGGTCTCAAGGTACGGGTAATACATTTTCTATAGTTTGGGTGGGTATTGAGATGTAAATACCCATTGATAAATGAATAAGTATCAAAAGAGAAAAGTTAGTGAGTATGAGAACACTTACCTCGATGTGTACTATCACTTTTATAACTAGCTCTTGGAAGAATTCGGACTCCACGGCCTCGATCTCTTCCTTTCTCTCTCTACAAATGGCATCTCTCTCTCTCTCTGGAAGGGTTTGGTGGTGTAGAGAAATAAAAATCATGAAACAGCATGCAGCTTTAAAATGGGCTAGCGCTCGAGCGTGCAACGAGCGTAACCTTACTGCCCAGGCTGGCTTGAGCACACAGCGAGTGCATGGCGAGCATAGCCAATCTGGATTCTGTGCTCTCCATATGCTCAAGCCCACGGAGGGTGTGAGTCAGGCCCGCAGCAGGCCTGCAACAAGCCTACTTTGTGTTTTTGCCGTTCGAGACCCGTTTTGACTATTCTAACCTAATCTTTTGAATCCTTCAATATTATTTTTGATTATATAACCTTAATAAGTCATGATTATCATGATATAAAATCCAAAATCTTATTTATGAATTAACATTTTACGACTTACAATTTTCATTCCCGATTTACCAATTTCTAACTCTTTGAGCTATTCAATCCGATTCCTCCCGTACCTTTTCACCGCAATTCACCTATATTAACTTAATTATCTTCTAATTATTATGTTCTTAACCCGAAACCTCAAAAAGGGTAACCAAAGTGGTTTCCCATGTGAAAAGGAGTAATCAAAGCAGACCTCCTGTGCATCCCAGTATATCACCTTCGAACAATGGAGGTAAGCTTCCTCCAACCCGGCCACAGGTAATGCAGGCTCCATGCCGACTTCAAACCCTCATGCCATTCGATTGATGAAAGCAAGGTGTGATGTAAGGTAAAGCAAGCCACTCCATTTTATAGCACGTGGAAGACCGACAGGCCATTAAATGTCAAAACTTTTCCATGCTAATATAATCCGCAGAGAATCATTGGGTATCAAGAATCCAGCCAGAGCCAACTGGACAGCAGATTAGAAGGCCACCTAGGAAAGGAGGGAATTGAGAAAATGATATACGATGTCCCATCAATGAACATGCTGAGGGTTTGAAATTCTAACTCCCAACATAGGAGGCTAGTGATGGGTATGGCCATCAGTGGGTCGGCTGAGAGGCAAGATCCATGAATGAGTGGAGGGCACAGAGGATTGTGACTCACGACTCACTCCCAAGAAGGCCTATGACCAAGTAACAGAGTAGTCAATCGAGGCAAGTAGACCCTATAAGGCCCAAAATTTTAAATTATTATAATCATAATTAATTAAACTAATATAATCAAAATTGAGGTCAAAATATATAAAAAATTAGGTTAAAAGAATCAAAATTGGACCGATTAAATCCAAACCTAATACGTACCTGAATTTGGGCTTGAGCATGAGCAGGTCTAATGTTGGCCTTACGTGTTCTTGTGCCCAAAAAATTAATATCTCCCGCCCAAGGCATGCCCGAGCCACGTTCAAGCTCAGTAGACCTGAGACCTTGTGCTTGACCTGTGCTCAACCACGCATGCTTAAAATCACAGCGCCTAAAGTGTACCTGTGTAGTGCTCGAGAGCCACTCAATTATAAGTAGGACACCATGCTCATTTCTGTCATTTTTGGCTATGATTTTCAGAGCTAGGGAGATAGAGAGAGAAATCCAAGAAACTTAAATTTGGAGGTGATTCAAGTTACGGTTTAAGCGCCACTCGATTATAAATAGGACCCCGCGCTCATTTCTGTCATTTTTGGCTATGATTTTCAGAGTTAGGGAGAGAGACAAAGAAATCCAAGAAATGCAAATTTGGAGATGATTCAAGTTAAGATTTAAGTAAATCCAAGTCAAGGTAAGTGTACTCCATGCTCTTCTTCCCTTGTTGATGTTTTTTGCTAATTCTTTTGAGCATTTTTGTTCAAATGCTCATCCAAGTTATGATTTTGAAACTATTATATTTCTAAGAAGCATGCATGTAAATGTTTTATGATTTTGTAGCCTTTTCATGCAAAAATTCTACTTATGTACAAATACAGGTGCAAATGTCCTAAACTTTATTCCTCAATTACATGCATGTCTTTAATTCCGAATTTAATATTCTTTCATGTGATAAATTTCATTCCTCATGCTATAGTACATTTTGGGATTGTAATATAAGTTGCATGCTTCAACAATTCGAAGAATTAAGCTTTGCATGTGAAGTATTAAAGCTAATATTACAGAAATTTTCATATTTGCTAATTTTTGCTGCATTTTTTTGAATTTCTATAGAAGTCCATGGTTTAAATTGGTGTTGTAGCTTATAAAGGCCACAATTTATCAAGTTTATCTTTTATAGAAGCTAATATATATATATATATGTTGGAACTTAAAATTTAGAATTTAAATTGTATGCTGAATATGTACCTCATATTGAATTTTTTGCATTAAGTACTGAATTTTGAGTTTCTAGAATTTTAAGCTTTAAATTGATTTATGATCAAGTTTTTGCTAAGATATAAGTATAAAACTATAATTATGGAAGAAAATTTTACAACATGTCAAGAATTATAATTATGTTCTCCAAGAATGAGAAAATTAAGAATCAAGAAAGTATAGAGTTTCTACATAAATTAAGAAATTGGATCAAGAATTATTTCAACAGGTAGTGTTCTTTGGCATGCCTTAATATATTGCTGTGGTATATCAACTTCTAACCCTACATAACCACAGGGTTAAAAAGTGACATCTGGCCTCATCTATAGGATGATATATAAATGGCTCACCTCTGAGTTTTGAATAAGATCGTATGGTCTTTATTTTCCCATTTAATTGGTAAGCATTAACGGCATTAGTCCCTAAAGAAAAGTAAGATTTAAACTTGTTTTCATAACTAAGAATAAGATAAGAAATTTAGAAATGTATTATGTAAGTTTTTAACACAATTTTATACCTTTACACACGATTAGAATTCCTATTCCTTCCATTATATATTTGAGTTTAAAGTATATATATCCATTGTATAAATTATGTCTTATTGAGTGTTTAATTCACTTTCTTACTGTTTTACTAACCCTTCATATGAGATGAACGAATATTTTCCGAATGAGTAGGAGTGAAGGCCTAGAAGTTTTAGTTTATATTCTTATGAATGATTCTAGTTAGTTTATATTTTCGAATAATGTTAATATATCTAATAGCTATAATGTAGTTAATTTCAGTTCTAGGCCTTGGTTTTTGATGTGATTTGATTTCTAAAAAATGTTTAGAGGCCTACGGTGTTGTATTGCTTTGTCCAGTGTTGGTTTATATGTCATGTTAACCTTGGACAGTTTTTCTATGTGTTTGGACTGTGGTATATGGCTATAAAAAATCTGAATTTTAGGTCAATAGATTGACAATATGATATCGGTTGATGATGTCAAAAATTCTAAATTCGTTCGGGTGATCTCATGAAGAATTTAGCTTCCACAGATTACTATCATGTGTTATTTTCAGCTTTGGCAGGTATTTTTCCCTAACATGGTCCGATGTCATTGTGTATTTATGTCGATGTCGGTGCCACCGTTATCATGGTAATACTTTTGGGTCTTGTGAATATCGAATCATTGTGTATTTATTTTTATTCGGTCATGGCATCAATGTGATTTTACATCTTATTGGTCAAGTGAACAACCTTATGGAGAGGACTGTAGATACACGATGACGATGGGTAGGATGGCGGACATCATGGAGTCAGTGACGCAAAGACAATGTAATCTAAAGCCAGTTCCATTTTTAGCCCCGGCAAATCCAAGGACGACTGTTTACGATCGGTTCACGAATGAGCAAGTGTCAAAATTTATGGGGACCCGGACTTGGCCAAGGTGGAGATGTGGCTCAAGAGGATCGAGAAGGTTTTTGTGATAATACACTGTCCGAAGGACAAAGTGACATTTGTGGCATACAAATTTGAGGGGGAAGCCAACCATTGGTAGTTGATAAGAAAGAGAGCCATGGGCCAAGTAGATGGTAAGGTCACATGGGATATGTTTGTGGGTGCCTTCATAGATAAATACTTTCCAACAAGCCTTCGAGAGTGAAAAGACAATGAGTTTGAATGGTTAAGACAAGGGAACCATTCTATGGTTGAATATGATACCAAGTTCACGGAGCTATCTCGTTATGCTTCACAATTGATCCACAATAAGGGTAGGAAAGTAAAAAAATTTTAGTAACGGTTAAAGGACAAGATTCGGAGATAGCTTCTAATCCTTAAGTTGAGGACTTATAAAGATGTGTTAGATCGAGCTACTTACCAAAAAACACAAAAAAAGTGTTGGATCAAGCTCTCCTATTTCGAAAGGAGCCCGAGAGGGAGAAGTTCTTCAAGAAAAAGACAACTAGCCATGGAAGCAAATGGTACCAGGCCTACAACCATCTTCGACCGCATTCCCTCAATGCAGAAAAATGAATGGAGGAAGGCCCTATTTCAAAGTGTTGAGGCCTTGCTTCAACTGTGGCTAGTCAGGTCCCATGATTAAGGATTTTCCTCATCCCAAGAGGCCGATGTGACATACTACGTTTTCCTAACCGAAGTTCGGCAGAGTTTCGATAGTAAAATAGCCGTCAAACTAATACAACCTGTACAAAAAATTTTGTACAGAACAATATATTATCACACAACTCAACACAAGAACCAAAGATGGCCACAACAAATACGTGGCACCAATATCTTTTTTTTTTTGGTAAGCAAGTGTGCATTTTGGATTAACGGGAGAAACATTTACAAAAAATTATGTTAAAACTTCAAGTTTTTGACTTGGAATTAGAACATAAAACGCTAGGGCATACCCCGAGCGACTAGTACAACAGAGAATTCCTCAACAAACCTAAGAGGAACAATCTAACAGAAGAGCAAAACAGAAACACTGTCTTTAGACAAAAACAAAACAAAATAAGTTACTACCGAGACAACCGGAGTAACCATCCGATCGCCCCGCAGCAACCTACAATATCAAGCCGGATCTGCCGGCAGCCCAAAGCACCCTAGAATTCCAACAGTAGGGACTGCTGCGAAGAAGGAGTCCAAATCA
>JAODPA010142346.1:20091-42990 GCA_025585075.1 Nepenthes mirabilis | reverse complement strand
TGTAAACATATTAATATAGATAAATAAATAAGACATCATAAATAACAGATCTCAAACCTTGCTATTTTTCTGCGATCCCTAGAAGGAAACCCAAATAACCGGCCACTCATGCAGAATGACAAGATTCCGGCAGCTGGTGTTTCTTGTAGCATTACCTTGGTGGCTCGGCAACCAGTATCTTATTAAACACAACTTTATTGGACATTGCACCGGAGGTCACTTAAATATGCCGGGGCTCGAGAAACACAGCCGTTGTCCTTGGAGGTACAATAAAGCGCCCAGTGGAAGGTTCGTAGCTTGAAGTCTTGACAATATCGTCGTTTGATGACAACTGCAGCGAGACATTACAGTCACTGAAAATAACAGCAACGACAAATGAAGATTTTGTGAAGTGTGTGAGTGGAAGCAGCTGCCAAATATAAATTGCTCATGACAGAACGCTGGCTTGCTGCAGATGTTCTTTTGCAATTTTAGGGAGAATCATACACTTCAGATTTCAGTACAAGGAATAAGAAAAATCTAACATGTGCAAAAGGAGTACTTTGCAGCAAAACTCAGCAAGTTCTTCTTTTTCTTTTTTTTTTCGGGGAACTTTTTTAAGTAAATAAAGTAGGGAAAAGCTCCATCCCAGAAAAAGGTAGGGGCGAGCATACATCTCCGACCACAAGATGAATATTTCAGCCGCCTACTTATTAGGGATGACAATCTCATATGAACTCAGTGAGGAGGAAAATTTCAATGAAGAAACCATTTATACTCAAACCCATATATGCATTACTATCATATGCAAACTTTAGAAACCATATCTCCATAGAGTATGCATGAATTTACCAGATGTTTTAGCAGAGTTTTTAAGTTTCTTATCAGCATTTAGTTTTTACAGATAATTTGCTGGAAGTTAGAATGCTTGCATAATACTATTTTAGATTAAAGGATGAGATGGAGCATAAATTACTTAGAGAAGCAACACAGAATATACATATTTATTTTGCCAACATTAACAGGTAAAGAATGTTCATCTGTGAATACTTGATTAGCCGAGATAAAGTACTTACATAGGTTTCTTGGGAAAATGGATTTGGTTATTGAAACCAGTTAAGTCAAGAAATATTGAAAAGACAGAAGAATTCTAGCTTCCCGAGCAGTCTTAACAAAAACTCTAGTAAAAGGAAAAAGAAAGCAGAACAAAAATCATCTACCTGCACTGGATGCAGCTGGAAAGATTTTGCCTGTAAAGCAGGGATTGCTAATGACGCCTCAGCAGGACGGACATTGATGATGACGACAACATACGAGCATCTGTCCGCATTGAAATAATGATCAAAGTAAATTAGCATACAATTTCTTCCTTATCTGTGAATCAGTTGTAAAGGTGTGCAATATAGGACTTCAATTTTTTTCAACAATGGAGAGGCATGGAACTCAAGGGTGAGTCTTGGTTTAGTAATAATGTTGCTCAATTATAACATAAAGATCACGGGTTTAAATCAGAAAAACGGCCTTTTTTCAATGTCAGGATAAGACTGTGTGCATTTGACCATTTCTAGATGCTCTGATATAGGGCCTCGTGCAACGGGTCTTCTTTTATGAGAATTGTGCAAGTTATGCTTGAACTCACATGGAATCTAGTTGAGATAATCTGTTAAAACCTTCATGACCATCTTCAATGCTCATGACAATAACACCGGGAACAGATGATGGACCCGTGTTGTGGAAGTTTACCCTTTCCTGGACCACAAAAAAAAAAAAAAAAAAAAAGCTCTATGTAATTATAGTTACCTTGGACTCAAATGACTTCAAACAACACCATAGTGGTTTATCCAGCAGGCGAAGGAAAAATGTTTTTGGGGTTGATAACTATATTAGAATTCCAGAGAATTCGATGATAGATGAGAATAGAACTGTGAAAAAAGGTAAATTGAAGCAAAAAGGGAATTTTGAAGAAAAACATCAAATTCTTAGCTATCCTTAGCTCCAGACTGAGGGTAATACTGCAAAAGGATCTAGGAAAATGTGAGGGGAATATATATCAAAAGTCAAAGTTCATTATATTTTGATCACTTTTCCTTCACTACTGAAATTCAAATAGGGCATAAATATTACTATAATTAGGGTATTTCATGCAATCAGTAATACCGGGTTATCATAATATAAATTTCAAGTACAATATATAATCAGTAGAACTGATGTCACCTGAATGTTATCAGCTGTCGTCAGACGAAACAGTGGCGAGGAATATCTAATTTGTAACAAATTCGCAAAATTTTCAACCGCAGCATATATGTGACTCTTTTGAGGCTTGAAGGATGGATCCGCCAATCGTGGTTTAATTCTGATAAAAACACCCGAGGAAAGGGAATAAATAAAGAAAATGATGCATCCGATATTTATAGTGACAATTTTCAAAAGAAATGAAGCTCAAGCTCACAGAGGCCAGTTATGTTCATTTTTCTCCTTTGGAGGGAGGCCAACACCCCAGTTGTTAGAACTGTAGCTGAAGTCCAACCTAACATTAACAAGAGAACATGAATATTTAGAGAAGATTTACCCATGGTATATCTGAAGCTGGTGCTACTATCTGACCAAATCTTATAGCCTGGTGTATAAAGCCCCTGCTATGTGCTAGGTCCAGGGAAGGGTCGCGCTAGTTCAGGCTTATTATACACAGTTTTACTATATATTATACAAGAGGCTATAGCCCCATGATATTCTAGTCATATAAGACTGTTGTGACTGCATGAGTTTGTCAATGTTTTAAAAGCATGATAAAAAGCAAAGAATTATCTGGAAAAAAACAATCACTTTTTCTCATTTTATAAGATGTAATATAGATTATGTGCACCAATTTTGGACAGTGGAAGTAGCGATAAATATATAAGTTATATCTGAAATCAATCATGAAATATACCTGTTGTACCAATCACCAGAGTTATAAGAATCACGGTCAAGGGACTTTGATCGCAGCATTTCATCACCGCAATGGAAGAATGGAATTCCCTGTAGTTGGAAAACTCTTTAGAAAATGTAGATTCCAAGTTCCTAGCAAAGGCATCAATAAATTTTCATTAAGCAAGTTCATGAGACAAATCTCCAACTACAATAAGTTAATAAGCACGATCGGAAATTACAGATAATAGTGATGTTCACATTTTGTGTTCTTCGAGATTTCTGCATTGGTTGAGGAACACTGAAACTTGTCATCAGCAAGATTTCACAAATGATCTAAGCTCCGTTAGAAATAGACTACGTATTTAAACCACGAGAAAATACGAAATAGATGATGACAAGCACACAACAATCAATTACAAGTAATAAAAGTATGATTTTTACGTGGAAAACTCCCTATTAAATAAGGGAGAAAAACCACGGGACACGAAGTTCGAAATTTTTCACTAGCAATAGTAAATTGGTTACACAAACCACAAATCTCAAAAGTCACAACCCTCTTGCTTCACACAGCCCGTACAAGAAATATAAAGTGTAAGAGTAGAGATAAAACCCGACAGATGTTCTTCTTAGCAGCAAGAACTTCGTACATGTGATTGGCGGAAATTGGAACTTGATTCAAAACCCAACCGAATGCTCAAATCTTCATCTTCTCCTTCTCCTCTCTCTTTCTCTTCTTTTTCTCTCTGAAACGGTGCTCAAAAAATTAATCTCTATACCCTAAAACGCAAAGTGCACGTTTTATAAAAACAGGCGCATGCTCGAGCACCCGTCGAGCGCGCATCAAGCGCAGGCACATGCTCAAGCGCCATTCGGGCGCAGAACGAGCGCTCTGGTTCTGGAATTTGAGCTCGAGCGCAATTCAGGCGAGAAGTGAGAGCAATGCTACTGGAATTTGAACTCGAGCGCAATTCAGGCGAGAAGCGAGCGCAATGCTACTAAAAGTGCGGCTCGAGCGCCTATCAGGCGCAACTCAAGTCTTCATCATGCGGTGAAAATATTTGCCTCCATCCGCCACGCCAAGTGAGCATGGGCCCATACGGGAGTGACCCATAACCCAACAAACTTCCCCTCACGACCGTGTGGGGCCATTCATCGTCATCCTGGTAATAGAACAGCAAGTTTCAAGCTTCCTCTTTTGCAATGCTTTGGTCATCATATCTGATCTATTCTCCTCGGTCCCAACCTTTTCCAGCACCAACAACTCCGTGTCAACGACATTCCGCACCCAGTGATACATCACATTGATATGCTTTGATTTGGAATGAAATGACGAATTCTTGCAAAGGTGAATCACACTTTGATTATCGCAAAGCAACACATATCGCTTCTGCTTGAGACCAACTTTCCGAATTAATTTCTTCATCCATAGCATCTCCTTACTTGCCTTCGTTATAGCAATGAACACTTCAATAGTGAAGAAAGTAAAATAATTCTGCAATTTCGATTGCCAGGAAATGGCTTCTCCTGCGAACATGACTAAATATCCTGAAGTAGACTTCCGTGAGTCAACATCACCCGTCATCTCTGCATCAGTATATCCAACGAAAAGTAGCATGTTGCTTCCAAAGCACAAACACAGTTTAGAAGTTCCTCGGAGATACTTTAGAATCCATTTTACTGGGAACTAATACTCCTTACCAGGATTTGACAAGAATAGACTAACAGCTCTAACAGCACAAGCTATATCCGGCCTCGTATACACCATGGCATACATTGGGCTACCCACGACTGAAGAATAGGAAATGCCTTTCATGTATGCTTTTTCATCTTCTGTAGAAGGACATTGCCGATTGCTTAACTTAAAGTGGTTGGCCAACGGGGTGCTCACCGATTTTGACTTTTCCATGTTGAAACATTGAAGAACTTTCTCCACATAACTCTCTTGTGACATCCATAGCTTCCTCGCTTTGCGGTTGCGAAAAATTCTAATTCCCAAAATTTGTTTCGCCGGTCCCAAATCTTTCATAGCAAAGGACTTCCCAAGCTGTCGCTTTAACTCCGTGATTTGGGAAGCATTACGTCCAACTATCAGAATATCATCCACATAGAATAAGAGAACAACAAAATCATCCTCAGAAAATGTCCGAACAAAGACACAATGATCCGAGGTCGTCTTCTGATAGCCCTGACCCACCATGACAGACTCAAACTTCTTGTACCATTGCTTTGGTGCTTCTTTCAATCCACACAGACTTTTCTTGAGATGACATACTAATTGCTCCTTCCCCTTGACTAGGAACCTCTCCGGCTGCTCCATATAGATCTCCTCCTCAAGATCACCGTGAAGAAATGCTGTCCGCACATCTATCGGTTCTACTTCTAAGTCAAAAACAGCATCCAACCCGAGCATCACTCGAATAGAAGACATCTTTAACACTGGAGCAAAAATCTCGTCAAAGTTAATACCCTTCTATTGATTGAAACCCTTCACAACCAGTCTCGCTTTGTACCTCGGTTGTGAGCTGTTTTCATCTGTCTTCAACCTGAAGACCCACTTGTTCTTCAACGCTCGTCTTCCCCTTGGCAACCTTATCAACTCAAACATGTGATTTTTATATAATGACACCATCTCTTCTTGCATAGCTTACATCCGCTCCGCCTTGTGTTCATCCTCCATTGCTTCCTCAAAATATTCTGGCTCTCCTCCGTCGGTGAGTAACACATATTTCTCGGCTGACAGATGAATAGAAGGTCTTCGATCTCTCGTGGATCGTCGGAGTGGAATAGTCTCGATAGGCTCAGCAGTATCAAGAGGGACAACCTTATCCTCATCTCTATCGGGCATTGTAGTCTCATGGTCTTCTTTCTCTTCGGCATTGCCTTGATTTTCACTCTAATGACGGATAAGTGCCAGCATGAGATTTGAATCACATGCCCGACAGTCATCATTTTTGGAAGCGGTCTTTGCACATTTGCTAATATCTTCTATAATCTCATTCTCGATAAACACAACATCCCTAGATCGAACCAGCTTTTTCTCAATCGGATCACACAGTCGATATCCAAATTCATCTTCCCCGTAACCGAGAAATATGCACTGTCTGGTCTTTGACTCCAGCTTGGTCTTTTCATCTTTGGAAACGTGAACAAAGACCTTGCATCCAAATACCCGCAAGTGATCGTAGGATACTTCTTTCCCAATCCATATCTTTTCAGGCACTTCTCAATTCATAGTACCGTGCGGTGACAAATTGACGACATGAGCCACAGCCCTCAAGGCTTCTCCCCAAAACGAACCAGGGAGCTTCACCTCCGAAAGCACACATCGGAGCCTCTCCATCAAAGCCCCATTCATCTGTTCGGCCACCCCATTTAGCTGCGGTGTCTTCGGTGGAGTCTTCTGATTGCGAATTCCATGAGATCGACAATACTCATCAAAAGCTCTGATGTACTCCCCACCATTATCGCTTCGGATGCATTTCAATTTCTTTCCCGTTTGCCTCTCAACCAAGGCATGAAAATGTTTGAAGAATATAGGAGCTTAATCTTTCGATTTCAGCGGATACACTCACAGTTTTTGAGAATAGTCATCAATAAACGTGATGAAGTAAAGAGCTCCTCCAAGAGTCTTCATCTTGAACGGGTCAGTTATGTCGGTGTGGACCAATTCAAGGAGATCGGTCTTCCTTGTGGATGAATTAACATTGAATGAAATCCGTCGTTTCTTTCCTGCTATGTAATGAGGACAAGTCTTCAGCTGGGTTGTTTTTACACTCTGAAGACAATTCTTCCTAGCTAAACAGTTCAAGCCCTTCTCACCCATGTGATTCAACCGTCGATGCCACAAATCTGAAGACCCCTCATCTCTAGCAATATGCACATCTCCCGCTACAATCGAGGCTTGCAACACATACAAGTTGAAAACTTTTCTGCCCCGAGCTACAACTAGAGTCCCTCTAGTCAACTTCCATACTCCTTCGCAGAATGTGCTACAAAAACCCTCATCATTAAGCTTGCCCGCCGAGATTAGATTTAGCCGAATATCCGGGACGTGTCTAACATCCCTCAATAGCAACTTGGTTCAATTATTCGTGGGAGGCACACATCACCACAGCCAGCAATTCGGGATGTACCTTCATTGCCCATTTTTAGCAGTCCAAAATCGCCAGGAGTGCATGATGTGAAGAACTCTCTTCGTGACGTGACGTGAAGCAGCACTATCCACCACCCAGTTTGTCTCAAGATCAGCCAGATTAATCACCTCATCCTCCTGACACACCAGCCAAAGATCACTCCGAGTAACAACAATAGCTCTTTCTTCATCTCAAGTCTTGTCTACCTTCTTTTCATTACTCTCTACATTTTCTTGCTTCCATTTGTAGCAATACTTCTTGATGTATCCCTTCTTTCCACAGTAATGGCACTCGAGATTCTAATCCTTCGATCTAGATTTGCTTTAGCCATTCTCTGCAGGTTTAGGGCCACGCCCTTTATTTCTTCCCCGTGACTCGGAGACTAATACTTCGGAGTGCGTAGAAGAAGACCCCTGTAATCGATATCTATCTCATCATTCAACACCACTCCCTTTGCTATCTCAAAGGTTACCACGCCGTTTGGAGCTGTATTGGAGATAGTAATCCTTATCACCTCTTAGGAGTCCGGCAAGGTAGTCAGAAGCCACAAACCCAGTAGTTCATCATCAAATTTTATGCCCATATCACTCAATTGATTAACACAGCCTTGAAACTCATTTAAGTGATCGGCGACAGACGAGCCCTCCTTGTACCTCACTTGCATTAGCTTCATCAAGTAAAACAATTCATTGTTACCGGTTTTCGAGGCATAAAATATTTCAAGTTTTTGCCACAAGGTTCTTGCATGTGTCTCATTTCGAATGTGGTTATATACATTGTCATCCACAAATTACCTAATATAACCACAGACTTGTTCATGCTCAAATGTCCATTCCTCCTCAGACTTCGATTCTGATTTTTGCGTAGCAAATACTAGATGGTGCAACGATTTTACAAACAACAAGTCCATCTTACTACGCCAAATATCATAATTCGTGCCATTCAAACAAATCATCTTATTTCTGGCCTCCATTGATTCAAACAAGCACTACACCCAACACGAACCAAATCTCTGATACCACTTGTTCGAAATAGACTACGTTTTTGAACCACGAGGAAATACGAAATAGATGATGACAAGCACACAACAATCAATCACAAGTGATAAAAGTACTATTTTTACGTGAAAAATCCCTTATTAAACAAGGGAGAAAAACCACGGGATACGGAGTTCGAAATTTTCCACTAGCAACAATTGATTGGTTACACAAACCACAAATCTCAAGGGTCACAACCCTCTTTCTTCACACAGCCCGTACAAGAAATATAAAGTGTAAGAGTAGAGATAAAACCTGACAGATATTCTTCTCAGCAGCAAGAACTTCATACGTGTGATTGGCGGAGACTAGAACTTGATTCAAAACCCAACCGAAGGCTCAAATCTTCCTCTTCTCCTTCTCCTCTCTCTTTATCTTCTTTTTCTCTCTGAAACGGCGCTCAAAAAATTGCTCTCTATACCCTAAAACGCAAAGTGCGCGTTTTATAAAAACAGGCGCACACTCGAGCGCGCATCAGGCACAAGCCCGCGCTCAAGCGCCATTCGGGCACAGATCGAGGGCTCCGGTTCTGGAATTTGAGCTCGAGCGCAATTCAGGCGAGAAGCGAGTGCAATGCTACTGGAATTTGAGCTCGAGCGAAATTTAGACGAGAAGCAAGCGCAATGCTACAGAAAAGTGTGCCCCGAGCGCCTGTCAGGCGCAACTCGAGTCTTCATCATGTGGTGAGAATATTTGCCTCCATCCACCACGCCAAATGGACATGGGACCATACGGGAGTGACCCATAACCCAACAAGCTCTTCATTAAAAACACAAAATTTTGTGTTTTCCTCACTCTATCAAATCTGATAATGCGATATTACATTTAGTGTACCAATTGCCAAGATTTAAAATTTTTATGAACTCTTTTAAGATATGAATTTGCATTAATCAGCTTTGCTAATTGATTGTCACACCTATTCTTCTGTTGAGGTTGCCAGATCCAATATAAACTTCACTCAGCTACGATTTTGCCCAGCAGAAAGTAAAGTTGGAATGATAGTTAACACATCCCACAGTAAATGATGCAGTGCCTTCATTCTTTCCGGAACTATCTTATAGATTGAATCTGCTGCAATACATAATCTTTGTGTTGTTCATGACCATAGACCAAGTTAGAAAGCTTTGAGCCAGTGTTGACCTTAATAAGGCATGAATTTAAACAAACATAAAAAGTGTATTTTTGGACAATATTAACGAGCATACATCCATGATGAGCAATAAAATACATAACCTGTGAAAGAGCTATGATACTTGTTGCTAAATGGTTCAACCTGCATCTCTCATCCACTGTAATATCCATGGAAGTCTATAGAAACAAATGAATTTAGTTAGAGGCTTAGAGCACAGAAGAATAGTCTTCATTTACCAAAAAAGAACTTGAAAGAGGCTAGAGAGTACCTTCAAGCTCACAATATCGAAAAGGGTCTCATTGTCGTGAGCTGAAACATAGTTCACCTTAGAAAAGGAGACCAAAGAAAAAACAGAAATATATGATTTACAAAAAGTCATCCAGGAGAAAAAAAAAAGTAGCATATTCATGGTGTATCCTCCAGAATTCATATTTGGAAGTAGAAAAGATTTCACATATGCAGATAGTTTTATAATGTACACATTATATACTTACTGTTTCTGCTGGGAATACAGCATATGCAACAGGCGCCCCATCATAAGTCATAATTTCAGATCCTTTAACCTGAGAAATGAAAAATAAGATTAAGGCAAAATGTCAACATGAAGAGAACATATACTATAGCAATAAGTTCATAGAAAAAGAAACTGTTAGGAGAATCACAGTATGCTAGTGGATGAAATCGATCACATTTATTAGGGACAAATATTCCAAACTTCTAGCAAATGATGGAAGCAGGAACATTTTCAATCTTCTTTTTAGAATCCTATTTGGAGCTAGAGGAAGACTGAATAAAAGCATCAACCATGAGCTAGTATATATGGATCTAGCAGAGAGGAAAATGCATAAAAAGAGCTTAATGGTGCCAAAGAGAGATAATCCTTGTAACCGATTGCACTCGATGGGAAAAAGATTAGTTTGGTTTGAGGATCCTATTGCCTGGAATATAGTAGAACAATGAAAAAGGATTCACATGGCCGAGCAATTAGAATAGTCTTATAGTTTTGTTGATTCTGATATTGATATATGCCAATTGACTAGTCAGACCAACAGAGTGGCAAGAAATAACCAACATAGGAGGACAAATTACCAAAATAAGAGGTCGCGGTGCTGTGCATACATCAACTTACATATAAATGATTCCCCATCAGCTAGAGGTCTACCATTGTGAAAACATAAATTGTGGAAGGCACCATAGCATGCCAATGCTATGAATAACAGATCTAGACACTAAAACATAATGCTTTGAATAAGAATGAATAATTGCCTGACAAAACTCCATACCTAAAGTTAAAACCGTACAACCATATTGAGATGTTGTAGAATAAGCTAAACTTTTGTCTTGTTGAGAAAGTGCTAAAGCAGCTCCAAAAAGAGTTGTTATTATACATATCAAAGACCATTATAATCATTATACAAGGTATGACCATGAAAAAGGGTAAAAATCAAGCGACAAGAAGGGAGGACATTCTAGAACAAGGGATGGGATCAAATGACTCTAGGATAATTGAACGAGGAGGTATTTTAGGTGAAATCCTATGTATAATTTTGTAGAGTGATAGAAAGGATGCTTAAAACAGGTTAAATGATAAAGGGCCTAATTACAGCATTCCGAAATTTCAATCATCAGCTTTGAACTGCTTTAGTCCTGCTATGACTAATGACACAAGCCAAATGTACAACCCTTTCAAGAGTTTTGATGATGTGAAACCCTTCCATGCTCAAGCAAAGAACATATTGCTTCAAATTCTTGAGTTATTGGGTGATTAAAGGAGGTAAATTGGGAGTACTGCCATTTCATTAGCTTCAATAGAATTGTAAATGCTTTTAAAAAAGGGAAGGGGAGTGAGAAAGAATAAGCAAAACAGTGTGTGCATAACTTTCACCTATGTAGACCAAATTCTCTACATAGGAGCCTATATGGTTTCTTTAGATAGTTCAGTACGGTATGGAGGTCCCTCTTTGCATTCCTAATATTTCTGCAGTTGATACAGCAGTAGATTTTCCCATTGATCAACTAGGAAGAAAGCTTAGCAGGCCTTATTTTAATCCTGATTGCCAAACAATAAACCCAACATTTCAAGGCATAATTTCTAATCATTCCCAGAATGACACTGAAACTACCACCATATCCATCTGTTTTCCTTCGTGAGGCCAGATAAAAGATGAAATACAACAAATATGTTTTTGTAAAATTATCACGCAACAGAAAACATTTTAGAATTTTGGCTCTTATTAATAACTACTGCCAGACATTGGCAGACAAGATTTCACCTTATTCTAAGCAACTATGATAACCTAGTTTGGATAAGTCAAGTAATTCTAAAATACAGGTGTGTCCCATCAAAATCCTATTTCGGCATCTTGGCAAGAGATCTTGCCAAAAAAAAGGTGTTAAGGTGGAGCCACAGTATCAATACAACCGGCCTAGTAGATTTGGTGAAACATTTCAATCTGTCCAAAAGAAGGTGGTAAGATTAACAAGGGAGGTCTAGCATCAGTTTTTAGGAAAGGCCAGAAATACTAGAGCATTCTGTAATAAGTTAGGGTCAAATTAATAACATTTGTATAAAATGATGAAAATTTCCCCAACTCAGACAATAAATAATCAGAACCCATGTTTTCAGGAAGGGAACATGGAGCCTCTCTCTGTCCCTCTACTTAAATTGGCCTACCTTTTTCGATAAGATTCCAATCATTAGAAGAACTATAAGGCAAAAGATTAGCATATATCAAAAGCTCCATCAACGATAAGTTTACCCACAAAAAATCTCCTAAAGATGAGAATTAAGTGATTAGATCTATAAAATGCTCCCCCCATCCCCCCCCCCCCAAAAAAAAGGAAACATAAAATTACTCTCTAAAAGAATCCAAGTGTTTTTCCAACTTCCCATCATCAAAATGGAATGTTATGGAATTTCAGTGAATAGGATCAACACTTATTCCATGGTATTTACAATAGATTTTTCTTTCTTATTCTATGTGAATGACACAGTGATCGCATCCTTTATCCCATGAATAACCTTTCCCAGATGCAAGAGATAATAGACAGGAAAAAAAATTAAACAATTCTACGATATAAATGACAAAAGAAGATAAAAGCAAAGGAATCATAATATACTTACTAAAACTTCATTAAATGCAGATTTTACCTTCTTTCCATCACTATTGGTTAAGATGAAGTCCCTTAAGTTTGCAGCCATACCAACCTAAATTACATGAGATATTTAGTGTAAGCAAGGTCAAAAGATGAAGCAGCAGAATTTCTTAGTATATGTCCCTAGGTTGTTTGGATGCATTTGTCTCACTCTCTCAGCATACTGCCAACCAGATGGCTGCAAGATAACAAGAAGCTCCGTCTTTGTTAAAATCATATAGAGATGGGAATGATAATAATAACACTCACAGTAAAAATCCCAGAGAGTCCATCAGCAAGATACAAGATAAAATCCTAGTGTTATTGGAGAATATCGAATTAACAATCAGGTGTAAACCTGATAAATCAGGCCAAAAATTACAACATTTTGGAAGAGATTTTAGAGGATCAACTATTAAAAATTTAAAACACAAGACTCCATATAGTTCTCTCACATGGAAAATATTGCAAGTGCAGATGGGATGCTGCAAAACAATACACTTATAAACACCTATACACAAATCTAGGTGCTGGAAACAAGGTTATATATTGTACCTTCAGCTACACATAACATGTGAAATGGGTGCATAAATATGTCATGTTTAGCCTAGAAGATGATCATAGAGTGAAAAGTACCAGACTTTACAGAAGCACATTTAAAGCCAGTATGATTACACAATCTGTGCTAGTGTTCTTGGAAAAGTACAGGTAGTAAACCTTGTTTGTCTTATAATTCAGTGAATTAGTTTTTTTTTTCCCTCTACACAGGTGCGACTTTCTTGATTTTTTAACCAATCACTGAAGGTTTCTTGCAAGTGCTGGGTCAGGAGAGCAGAGAATAGAGGAAGGTTACATGATAGTCTATTTTAAGATGAATGGGATCAGGGAAACAAATGCTTACAATCGAAGAGTTCAAAAATGCATTAACCCTCAACATGAAAATTAAGTCAATCATTCTGTTTGCTATGGACTAGGGAAATTTCATCAAAATAGGAGGGATCATTGTGTGTTGGATAGCTTGTACAACTAATACACAAATTACATAAGTGCACATGAAATGAATATTTTAAGTGTGAAGTAAGGAATGTACACTCTCAGGATAAGTTAGAGGTAGCAACTAATGTAAGAGACGGATTTAATATTTGTGGTCACAAACAAAAGTCAGATAGCACACATGTGATAAAGAGTTATTCAATTCGATTAAGGTAATATGAAGGGAAAGGGTAGATTTAAGAAGACAAGTGACATAGGATTCGATTGCTTTTGATAGAACAGCATGATGGAAAAGATACCATACAACTGAGTCCCATAGAATGTCTTAGTTGATTATAAGGTTTGAGAAAACATGAGCCCTTTATTTTTCCTAATATGCTTATAGGATGCAATCTCAAGTTAGTTAAGCAAAACACACTAATAACCAAGCCTACTAGCATCAACCAATCCGAGAATCTCAATAATCACAAGAAAGTACACAATGAATGCTAGAGATGTAGAAGTGGCATCGGTACAGACAGCAGTCAGGATAAAACTGATCCTACACTGACTTTCACGATCTCCCTGGGAATTTTCATCACTTTGCCTTTTGAATTTAGTATGGTCCTACGCTGCTTGTCACGGATGATCAAGGAGCATAGAAATTATGCACCATGCAAACGTTCCACACAAACGAGAAAGTCTACAAGTACAACATAGTTGTATAAAATTGTATATATAGGGTAGGTAATTGTTTAGGTGACTCTTGAGTGAGAGTTCTATGATGGCCTAGATAAATATAGAAAAGAAATGACATATGTACTTTACTCTTAGAATGTTCATGAATGGAAATGATGTGAAAAGTCTTGAGGGAGTATATTTGTAAAGAATGATCTAGAGGATGAATCCTAACCATTAATAGTGAATAATGGGGGAACAATCCTAGCCGTTTATTGAGGGTGGAGTATTCTTATATAAAGAGATCAATTCATCTCATTTCAGACAAACTCAAATAAGTTTAAGTAAGAAAGCCAAGCTAAGCCAAATGGGGTGAAGCCAAGGGATGGAATAACCAAGAAAGTGGTTAGTCTTGAGGGCTTTAGGGGAGAGTGTTGTGGAGCTGCGCCATACTCTGCTGTATTCAATCTTTTATTGTGAAGAGTGTTTCCTACAAAATTGATGTAGGGTAAGGGGAAGAGTAGGGGAAAGGAAAGAGAAATCAGAGGAGGGGGAGAAACAGAAGAAGAACCAGGGAAAGGAGAATGAGAAACTAGGGGAGAGAAAGAAAGTAAAAACCAAGAGAGAGGAGAAAGATCACAATCAATCAAATCGCATTTAATTCATCAATGTTGTTTCATACAATAAAAGTAGGATCCTCATATAATGAAAAATCAAATCAAATCTCTTCTAATTTGGAAATAAAATCAAATGAAAAATAAAATCAAATCTATTCTAATTGAAAATAAAATCAAACCTAATTTAAAAATAAAATTAAATCTTTTTATCCATGATATCTGTATCAAAAAGTCTTATATCTCTCCACACTTTGGACTAGGAACATGGGAAAAGACCGACTTGTCTACATCACATTGGGTGTTCTAGGTAAGTGTCACGTTGGTAACCGACGAAATGTGTCGTCTCATAACATGGTACACCCTTTTCAATGGCATAATGCTAGTTCCAGCTATGGAGGATTAGGACTGTTGGGGTTCGACACCTGGATACCCACGATCCGGAACAGCGGAAAACCCAAACCCCCAATCATCGTCAGCCACCAATTTAATTGGAACAAGGAACAAAGGATGTACATCATTTTTAACGTAAAAACTCCTTCTCAACTAAGGAAAAAAAACCACGGGACATATAATTTACAAATAAATCCACTATATAAAATCGGTTACAAAAACTCTAAGACAGAATACAAGCAACCCACCCTAACTACACAAGCCCCCAAAGAACAGACAATGAGAAAAACACTCACCAAGAGTAAGGAAACTCCCCTTCCCTCTTATCTCTCTGTATTTTTCTCTCATTCTTCTCACTATGGTGCTCTCTACTCACAGATATTTTACAAAGTGTGGTGAAACGGCAACATCCATTTCATCCCCGCACACATGCGGCCTGACGTACAGCACCCCTGGTGTTAACTCACCCACACCATCACGGTGCAACCCGCACCTTTGATGATTTCTCACACCCAAAACTGAAGCTCCTGGTACGCCTTTATAATGACCCGACTCTACCAAATCCCATCTGTTCAATTACCAATCTTGCAGATGATTGGTCATGCCGTCCCTGTCATTTCTACGCCTTCGCCAGTTACCGAGCTTCCTGCAGATAATGCATGCTCTACACTATTCAGAAGCCGTGCCCTGCAAAAGCCTGCCGCCAACTCTTGATAGCCAGCTGTCCGCAACGTTAGCTTTTCACAGTGTCCTCGGTCTTTGCTGCGCTCAAGTCTGCCGATCATCTGTGCCCTTGGCTATCACAGAATTCTCGGGCGTTCCTTGATGTCTCTAGGCAATAACAATGACCTTAGTCATTATCCCATATCCTTGGTCGTCATTGTGCACAGCCTATATCCTCGGGCGTTCCTATGCACCTCGGCCGTTTCTATACCAGTAAGACCAACTGGTGAATTCCGTGCACCTGTCCTTGGCTTGCCAGTACCGCGCGCCTTCAGCTGCTGTTCTGCCTCATTGGTCGGTCAATGCATTAATCGGCCAATTTGCCTCCTTTGTCGGTCAGCGCATTGACCGCAATTTTGCACCAAGACTTCCACGCGCATTCAGCCATCTGCCTCCTTCACACATTGCCTTGCCAGTCTTCTCCAAATTTCCACTCTAGCAAATGCACTCCATTATTTGCTCTTCAAAAATCCACCGATGACAAACCTGTTTGTTAGATTACCCACAAGGGAGTAACCAAACCCAACAAATTTCTCCTCATGACCTTGTGGGGAACACTTTCACCTTTATCCGGCGACCAATATCGCCTGCCTTCCGGCAGCTTCCCCTCAACTAGGAACCCAGCGTTAGCCTTTACCAGAATGATACCTTCTTCCACTCCATTGATCCTGGAGTAGTCCAACTCCCATTCAATTTCTTCCCCGCGGTAGAATTATTCTCCCTTGCCTCCACCAACTCAGCTTCGCCGTTGGCCTTGCCGGCTCTGTTGTTGGCCCTACTGGCTCTGTTGTTGGCCCTGCTTAGCTCCTCACTTGGCCCTCCGCCATTGGTCATGCTGGCTCCGCCCTTGGTCTAGCACAGCTCCGCCCCTTGGCCCTGCTGACTCTGCTGTACTTTTATTGTTCCTTCCAACTCTACACTAAATGGCAAGTTCCTCTACGATGACACCAGGATTTCCACTTCGACGGCCGCAGACCTCAGCAACTCCACTTTTGCAGCACTTCACTCAGCGGCATTCCCTCTGCAACGCTTCACACCACCCCAACAGCAGGTCAGCACCTTTGCAAGTAGCCCTTTCCGATCAGCACCCTCCGCAAATAGGCCTTTTAGAGCCTGGGCCAATCTCTGCTATATCTAATACCACTTGTTAGTATCAGAAGAGACTTGAGGCAACTTGTTTCCGATACCATTTATTGGTATCAGAAGAGACTTGAGGCAATCTTCTCTCTGATACCACTTGTTGGATTCGACACCCGGATTCACCCAATCTAGCGCAGCGGAAAACCCAAACTCTCCGTAATTGTCAGCCACAAATTTAGTAGGAACAATGAACAAATGATGCACACTATTTTTTACATGGAAATTTCTTCTCAACTAAGGAGAAAAAATCATGGGACATATAGTTCACAAATAAATCCATTATATAAAATTGTTTACAAAAATCCAGAGACAGGATACGAGCAACCACCCTGACTACACAAGCCACCAAAGAACAGACAATGAGAAAAATAATCACCAAGAGTAAGGAAACTCTCATTCCCTCTTATTTCTCTATTTTTCTCCTCTCTTTTTCACTATGGTGCTCTCTACTCACAGACATTTTACAAAGTGTGATGAAACGGCAACCTTTGTTTCACCCCTGCACACATGCGACCTGGCTCACAGCGCCCCTGGTGTTAACTCACCCACTCCAGCACGGTGCAACCCGCACCCTTGGTGATTTCTTACACCTAAAACTGAAACTCCTAGTGCGCCTTTATAATGACCCTGCTCCACCGAATCTCATCTGCTCAACTGGCCATCTTGCAGATGATTGGTCACACCGTCCCTGTCATTTCTGCGCCTTCATCAGTTACCGAGCTTCCTACAGACGGTGCATACTTTGCACTGTTTAGAAGGCGTGCCCTGCAAAAGCCTGCCACCAACTCTTGATAGCCCGTTGTCCACAACGTCAGCTTTCCACAGTGTCCTCGGTTCTTGCTGCGCTCAAGTCCGCGAACCATCTGTGCCCTTAGCTATCACGGAGTTTTCGAGCGTTCCTTGATATCTCTAAGCAATAACAATGATCTCAGACACTATCCCATATCCTCGGTCGTTACTGTGCACAGCCCATGTTCTTGGGCGTTCCTGTGCACCTCGACCATTTCCATACCAGTAAGACCAACTGGTAAATCTCATGCACCCGTCCTGGGCTTTCCAATACCGCGCGCCTTCAGTTGCTGTTTTGCCTCCTTGGCCGGTCAATGCGTTGACTGGCCAATTTGCCTCCTTTGCGGGTCAGCGCATTGACCGGCAATTTTGCACCAAAACTTCCACGTGCTTTCAGCCATCTGCCTCCTTCAATTGGTCAACTCGGTTGACCAGCACATTGCTTTGCCAGTCTTTTCCGGATTTTCACTCCGACAAATGCACTTTATCATTTGTTCTCCGAAAATCCACCGATGACAAACCTATTTGTTGGGTTACCCACAATGGAGTGACCAAATCCAACAATGACATCCCAAGGGCGACTCTTTATCCAATGATTATGACTTATGATTCACGAAGCTAAATTATAGCAAGTATTCTGGTTTTCTCCAAGGTACTTTCATTTTATACCATATATTCAGTTTTATTTTGGTTATTAATAGCTGGGTTTATAGCCTGTACCACCTTCTTTTTAATTACAGTAAAGGAGATGCCATGTGTAACCAATTATTTTACAACACGACCACATATGGGAATTGAACTAGAGTCTTGCACTGGTGTTTGCACCAGATGGAGCTAATATTTATCGGTCACTTTTACCACAACATCACTTGTTTATGAATAACGAGTTCTGTACAATGGTGAATCCATGGGATGAAATTATGATTCTGGTTTCAAATGAGCTCATGTTTATGAGGTCACATGATGTTACGTGCTCTACGGCGGCAACCTGTAAATCAAAGGCGAAGACGATGAGAGTGAAGGAAGAGGGGAGTTCTGGCAGAGGAAACGGAGGAAAAAGAGGAAAAGAGAGAGTCAGAGGGAGAAGTCAAGTGAGACAGAGAGGCAGAGAGGGAAAGATAAGACGAGAGAGAGCAGGAGGATAGTGACAAGGGAAAATATCTTCTTCTCCTTTATTCCCTAACTACACAGTACAATATATACTAAAATTGTAATTGAATTGGTTGAGCTCCAACCGAATGGCCTACCAAGCAGTAACCAAATAGGAAAAACAGAAAGAAACAAAGGACTCATAACATTGCCCTCTCCATCAAAAGAACCTTACCCTCAAGGTTGAACGAGGGAAGAGTTTGGTGAAGTGTTGCCACTGTTAAACGGCCGAACATCAGCTTCAGCGAAAGCTCATCCAGAATCACGCATTCGAAGGAGCTTCTCCTTCCATCGGATCTCCTTGCAAGCAGAAGAGCAGTTTCCCTCTTTGAGTTCTCAGTATCATGTTGAGTTCCGCTCAAAATTAAGAGCTCACACACCCACCCATGGCCATCTTTTGTTGCCAGCATGAGTGGTGTGTTAGCATCTCTGTCAAGAAAGCCGACGTTAGAGCCCTTACTCATTAACAACCTCACAGCTTCCAAGTCTTCACATCGTGCTTCACAGTGCAGGGCATAGAATCCTCCAGCATTGCCACTGTCCCTCTCCAAGGCAAACTCAAGCATCACCTTCTCAAACTGGTCCTACTTCTGTTTAAGCGTAGATATGGCGATCACACTTTCACTAGAGTGAGTGCATGGCTTCTCGTCAAACCCAGCATAAACAAGAACACAAAAGGCTTTAACATGACTCTCTGAGGCGGCATCCTAGTGGTCAAGATCTATGTCTGTCCTTGCCACTAGCATAAGGACTTTATTGGCCTTCGGAACACGTAGCACCGCCTGCTGGAAGCTGAAAGACCACCCATTAGACCAAGCTATTGAATCTACAGACGGGCCAGCATTGTTAACCAAGCTAAAATTAACACCAGCTATGGCTAGTACTCGGAGGAACTCATCTCTCTTGTATTTGGCACAAATCATAAGAGCCGTGTCGCCTGAATCTGTGGGTGAGTTTCTGTCACAACTGGCATCGCTTAGACTGTCAAGGATTGTTGATAGTTTGAGGTGAGCAGCCACATGAACTAGGTGGAACTCAACATTATGGGTTGTTGTAATGAAAAATTTGATATCAGCTCCACATCTCAGTAGCACGGTGAGAGCTCTAGTATTGGCACAAAGAATGGCACGGTGGTTGAGGGTTCTTCTATGATGAGGCGTGTTAAGAGATTGGTGCTCTAAGAGCATATGCAAGAGAGTGCCGCTGGCTTCAAAATACTCGACTGCGCACCACGATATGGCATATGGCTCAGCTAATCCCGTACCCACTCGAAAATCTTCTCCTAACATTGTGTCCCATGACCATGCTCCTAGTCTCACTACCACAGAGACTTGCCTATTGACAATGGTAGCAACAAGTGCAGTACAGTCTACATTTGTATGAAGAGGAGGCTTAGATGATTGAAGTAGTACACGATCAACTGAGTTTGCATCCAAGCCACACCTCAATAATATATCAACCATATCTTTGAATCCTCTGCAGCATGCTATGACTAAAGCATACACTGTCACATGGGGCCGAATTAAAGAGGAACCCATGAGCAGCTCCACCAATCCTGCGCGATCGTGACGGCTCGCCACTAACAGGATCTCCTCGCAGGTTGGTAGGGAAGCTCCAACTTTGAGCAAGATCTGGAAGATTTCAAGATGGCCCTCAGACTCGAATCGAGCTCATGTCAAGCAGTGGTCAATGCTAGGTGGGAATAAGTGAACGGTACACATGAGGGCTTGTTTCTCAGGTGGACCGCGTGCTGCACCATAATCTTCTATCGGATGAGGTAGGACCACTTTTGTGTTGCACTGAGCACCAAGACTTCCTGATTCCAGAAGAGGCTTCTGGAGGTATAAACATCTTTGATCGATATAGAGCCTGGCACTAATATTATCCAGGGCATTAACCAAAACATCAAAATTTTCTTACGAAGTGTCGTCAAATATATTATCTATCTCAGGGCTTGCACGATTTTTAAGAGCTTCATTATGAAGCCGAGGGTTGATAGACACGGCAGCTGCAGGAGCAACTATTGATTTTGTCTGTCCAATATTCCTGTCACGAAATGAAATTGACGACTGAGATGACTTTGCGCAATCACTCTTGCATTCTCAATTTTTTCCTGCGGCTTGGATCCAAAAATAGAAAACTAGGCATCATAACAACTGTTTAAGGACCCCTATCATTGACTCCATCATCTACAACGGAAATAAGAGCAGGATTGTCTGTAGCAATAGATGCAATAATGCCCATGTGTGGCTATTCACCATCGAGGTCAACAATAGTAAACTCAAGATCAAATTCACAGAAGACACTGCCGCCAAGGCCATTGACTGCAAATTTTGTGAAGGCTAACAGAGGTGGATGACTGTAGCAATACTCACTAAATTCAATCGATTTATCCAGGCTGTTATTTGTAAACACCATAGCCTGAAAATCGCAAAGGCTAGTCTGGGTCAATTCAGTGGTTAAGGTAGAAATACTCACGGAGTTGTCCAGTTCTTACAACTACATCGCTGGAATTACTGAAATTACTAAATCGCTGGACAAGTCCCGCAAATCCACAAATCTGTCCTCGCGTGCTCTTACTAACTCCACGCCAGCAAGATTAAGATTTTTAGCAGAGAACAACGGAATTTCGAGCTTGAGCAAATGAAGATGGGAGGTGATTTAGGCATCAGTGTGTGCATGAAGCAGGGCTGGGGATGTTTCAGCAAATTGGGTGAAAATATCAGAGATGCAAGTCATGATCGATGACGGAGTTGAAAGACCAGGGGAATTTGCAGACGGCACGAGTTGTCGTTCGATTCGGTTTAGTGAGAGTAAGATTTCATTGAGGGATTGTTGGATTTGTGCCGTAGTGGAAGCAATGGTGGTGATTTGAGCTGCATCTGGTTGTATGGTCACAGCGATGGAAGGAATTTTAGGTTGGGGTAAGTGAAGATTTGGAGTGATTTGAGTGTTTGGTAGGGTTGAAGGATGGAAGGTGGTGGTGGAAGAAGCCATGAGTGGTGAAGAGTGTGTTGGCAAGCTAGGGTTTCGCTCGATTTTGTTGAGAGATGGAAGGATGTTAGCAATAAAGTACTAGATATGCTTGGTTGTGGAAGTAATTGCGGCGATTAGTTTTGCATGTCACCAGACGATCACCGTGGCTTCCTTCATCTCTTTCGACATCCGTGCAATGGACGCTTCAAGTGCTTGGTCTTCGGCCATCATCTCTTCTACCTTTGTCACAATGAAAGCACCATTGTTACGTGCTTCACAGTGACAATCTATAAATTGAAGGCAAAGATGATGAGAGTGAAGGGAGAGGGGAGTTCTGGCAGAGAAAACAGAGGGGAAAGGGGAAAAGAGGAAGCCATAGGGAGAGGTCGAGAGAGATAGAGAGGCACAGAGGGAAAGATAAGACGAGAGAGAGTAGGAGGATAGTAACAAGGGAAAATAAGTTGATTGATTAGTCATTTTCTAACCCTTTTGTTATCATCTTTAAACGATGGAGGGTGTCTCGAATCTGCAATGATTAATTCATATATCATAAGGTGTCACAAACATCACATAATATGTTGCAGTTATCACGAAGACATTCCAATGCTTAGGTTTCTACCACTTCGACTAGAACCACAACAATAACAAATTGATAGGCATTCAATGATTTTCTACAAAGTAATTGTTGAATAAATGCAGTCTTTGCTACAATAGCATCATTGAGTTGTCAAAAAGAAAGCAAAATGTACTTTATGAAACTATTATGTGATGGTAATCTAGCCATTTAATGGCTGATACCATTGCATAGCAAGATAATACGGTAATTTTCAATATTGGTGTCATATTAGTATCAACTTTCTCAAATCCAATACTGGTGGATTGATTCAATTTGTATTTGATGATCTAACAAGTATTTGCTCGATATTTTGTTCCACGGAAATATTTGCCGGTACTTAATACTAGGAGACAAAAAGATCATGACACCTAACCTGGATATGATCCTTCGATATGGCAAGCATATGTTCTGCATTAGCTTGTCCACCATGGTCATGGCCATTGGGCTGAAAATGGGAATTTTCAAATTAATAAAAAATTAGATTGATGGAAAATAGCTTGAAAGAGGGGGGGAGGGGAGGGGG
>JAODPA010142346.1:0-20068 GCA_025585075.1 Nepenthes mirabilis | reverse complement strand
AGCAATGTGTAGGAGCAAGAAGCAACCATGGATTATGGCACAAGACTTAGTTAATAAAATACCATATCTTTTTGCATTGGCTATTTCTGACTAGCTGGACACATCCAACTTGGGACAAACAATTTGCAGTTGATATAATACCGGTGGATAAGATAGAGAAAGACATTAACACAAGGTTAGAAGTTAGAACTATGGTGGCATAGATTTGAATATGGCTGATATGCACCACAACCATTATGATACAGTAATGACGACCTCTACATTTGTTGATGATATGCTCGTGACACTCTCGCTTCTCCTTTTCTTATTTTATATAAGGTACGTAGAAGGTAAGGCACATGCTTGCTGCCATGAAGTAAGGGCTACTAGTCTTATACCCGTATGCTCTCTTTCATAACCAGTGTTAGCTGACTTAAAACTATGATGGATGGAATCTTTGGAAGCCAATGGTTCTAAAATTAGTAGAAACAAAGAGCAACAATAAGGGATGCAAGTTCAGTTCAACTAAATGGATCGATGATGGTGAGATGAGGACAGGATGAGAAGACTACTAAAGATGAACTATTTCAAATATCTTAGGTCAATTGTGCGAAGCAGAGTAGTTGAATAAGGATGTAACTCAGTGAAATCAAAGCTCCCAGGATGAAGTGGAAAGGTAATTAGTAGGTATTCTGTTTTCAGATAGAAGTGAAAGGAAAATGTGATAGCTATTAGGCCAGCCATATTGTATGAAGTGAAAATATCAAACATGTATAAAAAAGGCAGTAGCCCAGAAAGTGTAAAATAGATGTGGGGTCAAAAAAGGGAGGATAGCATTCCTAATGTGTTGCATGGGAGAAAGTCATGGTAGTCCTAACGAGAGACAGAGAGAGAGAGAGAGAGGTTTCAGGTGATTTAATCATGTGAGGTAAAGACCTTTTAGTGCGCATCTTTAAGGAAAAGTGAGCAAATGAAAGAAGCTCCTTAAAAAAAGGATAGAGGCAAACAAAAGAAAAGATTAAAAAAATCATAAAGCAGGTAAAGCATGCAATTGCATGTTTGGAGCAAATAGAGGAACAGCCGATGACATAGATAAATGGAGGAAAACAATATCAACCTCGTCAGGAAAAGACTCAGTTTAATTTAGTTTTCTGTTACTTTAGTAAATAAAGCCATATTTAAATTAAACTTGAAAAACAGAGAAAATACAAAATTTGCTTTCAAGATGTAAAGATCTGAAACAAAATATCAGTACAGAATCGACACAAAAAGGAAACAGAATTAGTCCAGCAGGATCTTAAGTATGCAGCATTTCAAAGCCCCAGACACACAAACAAAATATAAACGTAAATAATAAAAGGTCATCCTGACTGATCAATTCCTTAGTCAGTCCTTAAACATTCACAGAACCCTATGTTCAGTCCATCATTGCCCCAAGAAGAAATAGTATCATTAAACTGTATAAATAATGGAGAAAGTAGAGGAGACAATTTCTGAGAAGATGCATTACCTGCAAGGCCAAACCTGTCACAAAACCCTGCTGAAGAGGATCACCAAAAGGTGACCCACCAAGCATTGCATCCCGAATTCGATCATTAAAGCTGCATGAGATTTTCATCAGGGGTTTTGATGTTTCCCCCCCCAAAACACACATAAATACATTTATTCTTTGATATTAAGTCAACAGGTCATAAATGTCCGTATAATATAACGCAATCTTATACAGTAGAAAGTACAACATGCTTTAGTCTCTTGTTAAAACAGACAACTATTACAGAAGAATTGTTAAATGGGAGAAACCCAAATTGCCAATGTCAGATTTTTTGAATTTGTTAACGAGTGAATGTAGGTGATTCTCAATGGAATAAGCTAAGTTGAACAGGAAGGAATCTCAATTATTTTTCCATATATAGACAGAAAGGGAACAATAGCAATTATTGAATACCATCATAACTATCCTTTACAACATATGAAAACAATGTAATATCCCGGATTTTGTTCGAATTAATTTAATATTAATTATAATTTTGGGCAAATTAGGCGTGACAAAATTAATTAAATATTGAGAAATTTTGGAAAGATATTTGGGTTGGTTTATATTTCGAAAATAGTTCGAATATTATGTTATGTTTGATTATAATTTTTGGGTCGGATTATTACTTTCCTTACGATGATTGTAGAGCAGGTCACATTTATATTGTTCGGACGGTTGTTCGATGAAATCCTGTGAGGATTTTAATTTTGTTGAGTGTATATTTTGATTTGCCACACTCGAATTTTGGGATTTAGTATTATTTGTTTAAAATTATTTGGAATTTTAGATTTTAGAAATTATAATTAATTATTTAAATTGATCTACTTGGTCCGAATTTGTGACAAACAATGGCTGAATTCTCATGATTGGCATTCTTAAATTGATCGTTTTAGTACAAGATTGCCTTTAAAGCATGATAACTATGCAACAAAGGCTTAGAGAACTTATAGGGAGAAAGATGAAAACAGTACCTGCCAATGCCAGTTCCAGCAATATTCAATTGCGATGCATTTATTCCACGCCCGTTTTTTGCAACTTCACCAAAGTCCCATCCTTCACCATATCTAGAAATAAGAAAAAGT
This sequence comes from Nepenthes mirabilis, assembly GCA_025585075.1. Lineage (NCBI taxonomy): Eukaryota > Viridiplantae > Streptophyta > Magnoliopsida > Caryophyllales > Nepenthaceae > Nepenthes > Nepenthes mirabilis. The sequence continues at coordinate 17,473 of JAODPA010142346.1, read as the reverse complement.
AAAAAGGCAATAGAAAACAAAAAGAAGGAAAATAATCAATGGAAAGTACAAAATGAGCTTATGACAATTCCTAAACCCTAAGGTGCCATTCAATGAGAAATGGCAAGAATGATGATATGATTCCACACGTACATATAAATGCTGGAACCATCAACTCCGTCCGAAATATTAGACAGGCTATGGAGTCGATTTTTTGCCTTGACCTGTAACAAAAATAAATGAAGTATTTTAGCCCTTGTGCTTCTAAATGGTTATTATCATACCTCATGAAAACAGATCCATGAAGTCACTTTCAACCAATCAACAATTTGGCCAAGCATTTCATTCTTTGAAGTTCTTTAGAAAATGCATGTTACAGAATGCCATTTCCATTTTCTCATCTGGTCAGCATACATTAAGAGCATATGAGAAGATACTACCTTAATGTCATTCTACATAATCTTCAAGCTGGAATCAAATCCCTTACTCTGCTCCTAATTGAAGCATGAGTAACTTAATGATACATACGTTAGAGAAACACCTATAAGATATATGAAGGATTCAAATCACATTAAGGCAAAACCCATCAAATGAACATTCATCATCAAAGTGCAGGGGCTGCCTGGAGAGTTGTCTATTCATAACCACATGTTATTGCACATCAAAGATGCTTCTCTCAACAAAACAGGGGAAAAAATATGCATCTGAACATATACAATGCTCAAATACTGCAGTAATGTAAGAATTAGTGTTGATCAAGAAGCATGCAGGAACATGTCTAAATGGAATTGACCTAATAGGAACACACACTCAAATGCAATAAAACAAACCAAACCCAAAGAAACATACAAAAGTGGCATGATCTGTCACTGCATGAGTTACAGACCTTATTAATATATTTGCCCAGCCAGTTTAGGAGATGAACCAAGCCAGGATCTCAAATATAAATCTCAAGGGCTATAAGGATCTTGAACAGGCGCAAGAAAATTATACAGGAAAGCATTGAACTTTATGCTGAAACTTCACTAGTGTCCCATCATGTGTAAAATGTCACCAGACTTTTATGTAAAAAGCAATGGCAACATTGCTTCAGTAAACTAATATTTCCCTCCTTGCTTTCCCATTTTACAATATTTCACCTTTATGAAAATCAATAATCCCACTAATATTTAATATACATCAGAACTCAATTCACGTCATAATAATTTCTTCATAATTACTCCTGGTGGCAATTAGACAGGTCAATCTCAAAACCAGCAAATCACCTATTATGACTGCAACAACACAGTATTAAGCTTAAATTTAGGGAGACAATAAATCACCAAGTTCAAAATGTTTCCACATAGTTGGTTTTGGAAATGAGGGCAGAGATCAATTCAGCCAAGCCATCCAATGTAGCTCAAGTTATGTCAGACCAATGCAATTATCAGTCAACTTCTAACATCTTCATAATACAATGCACCCTATACAAAGAAGCAGCTGTCACCCCCACCCGCCAAAAAAACCAACTGGGGTTAAAAGGATTAATGCAGTATCAACAGTGCCAATAAGAAAGGATGGTCAGTTTGACATCATGACAAGTTGAAAGCAATTGAAAAATAAAAAATGTTATGCAACTGTCAGCAATCCCTTGTTCAACGGAAAGCCAGTTGGACAGAACCCTCATAAACAAACTCAATCTTTATTTAATTTCTAGACAAGTGGCACACCAATTACTTTGTATTCCATAAAAAATGAGATTCTGATAAAGAAAATCCCATAAAATCAGCTGGAGATTTGCTCCATCTTGACATACGAACATGATCCCCCCCTCCAGCACGGTCCAAGGTATAACATGTATGAGGGTCAGATGAAAACTTGCAACTTCGGAAAAGGATAGAAGAGTCGATGACAAGGGGGCACACACAATTAAAGAAATAATATCAAATTGAAGCAGAAGAGAGAGAAAAGAGTCAGATAGATATTTTGGATAAGAGTTTGGAAGATTCCTTTCTGTTTACACTAGAGATCCAAAGATTTAAAAGAAGTTGACAGATAAAATCTAACAAAGAAACAAGAGAAGGGGCACCGCAACCAAGGGAATCCGAGGAAGAAAAGAGATGAAGAAGATCCATGATTTTGAAACCAAGAATTATCCTTAAAATTAAAATGAGCATGATGCCAGCATCATCTCTCAAATTCCAAGAATCTATACTACTGTCAGAAACACAAGATATTCCACACAAACAACTCCAACATAGTAACAATAGCTCCACATTTAACTTTCCTATCCTAACAAAATAATAGATAACCAAATATCAAACCATAAAATTGTCTAGAATAATATCTCTGCACTTTTCGGCTAGCATCTAGCATCTACTGATGTTTCATCAAATGATTAACGACATCTGAAATCTAAACATCCGATGCTGTCAGATATAGCAGCTAATGCCAATCAAACATTTGCCATCCATGATATTTCATTTTTAACTTACACTGGCTTTTGTTTAGAGGAAGCAAAAAAAGAAGTGAAGTGAAAAGAAAATGATGGCATTTCCCATGTTTTGGTTAAGAATATAGTAGGAAGTGGAAAAGAAAAGGAACAATTTGATTCCAGGTGCAAAAATTTTCTTTTCTTCAAATTTGGTAGAGTTTAGATAGAAAGAAAATAGGAGTTGGTAATTTGCATAGAGTAGCTCAACCAGTGTGACATTGTGCTTAGTCTCCGAAGGCCCCTAACAGAGTCCTTGAGCTTACTTGATCATGGTTCTATGTGCGTGTGTTCATGTACCTTTCCTCCTTCAAACTGTATGACAAGTGGTGGAGTCAACACAAAAAAGCTAAGGAAAAAAAAGGAAGAGAGCTGATGTCCATTTTCTGGCACCCTGAAATACCACCCTAGTCCATAGCCAATATCTGTTTCATTTAAAATAGTGATCACCCTCCAAAATAATTATTCTTGCCAAAAAAAAACCAAAACAACATCCAAACAATTCAAGTATGCTTCCCCGCCTCATGTTCCAAAACTCCCAGCCACACAGTGGAAAATTTTTTCCTTCCACTTAAATGATGTAGATATAACATGCTTACTCAAGCACATTGGGACCTGCATTATGCTAGGAAAAAGAAAATATGAAAAAGGAAATTTACAATATTAACTTTCTTTCATTTCTATTCTGTTCAACCAAACCAAATAAGAAAGATCCTTTTTCTTTTTCCTTTCAATTAATCAAAACAGATGAAATGCAGGTGAAATCCATTTCTCTCCCTTCCCTTACCTTCTTTCATCTCCAATGCATTCTCTTTTTTTATTAAGCTTTGGTCATCGGTGTTGTCCAAAAAGGTGTGCAAATAATGAATTGTCGGAAATTTCAGCCCAGCATATCACAAAGTGAGGTCCTCCAAGTAACGAAATAAAATGAAAAAAAGCATCAATATGAAATTCACTACAGAAATCAATAATTAAGGAGAGAAAAACTATTGTGCACCTTAATAATGCATTTGAAGTACCTAAATGTCAAAGAATATCAAGGGATACAATGACATGCTGAGGATTTAGTTTCACAATTCTAAGACAGCTAATAAAAGGCAAACAACAATCTTTTAATGTGCATCAGAATCAAACCCAAATGTCAAACTGCATTAAAACAACTGGCATACCACGGTATGTTTCATTATATGGCCCATCAGATCAAATCGAAATCCATCAACCTGACAAAAAAATAGCATAATTAGAACTCTTTAGCGATTCCAATGATAAAAAGTGAAATCACAAACTTAGATTCAACTTCTTACAATCTAATCCATGATGTAGAGAATAATTCATGAGGTAGAGAGAGAATAAACTGTACTCCAAATAACAATGTTCAAAACTGCCTGAGCCTATTATAAATAGCGTCTTCAGCACCCACAACATTGTCATTGAAATTTTATATAAAATCAACTACAACAGCATTTTATTCTCCCATTGCCAATATATCCAAAAATGAAGAGAGATCCTATTATGTAGTAACATATTGACCGATATGGCCAATATGTATCAGCCCTTTTTTGGTTTATTTTGCTCTTGTAAGTTTAAATCGACATGTTTTAAATATACTTTAAATATTTAAGAAGTCTAAGGCTACATATTTTATATAGGTATAAAACATACATAAATTGAAAATTTTGATATATTTTTTGATGATCTAGAAGGATATTAAGGTAAGTTTGATAAATATGACTAAAACTCCTCAAATGTGTAAATAGATTATTAAAATGGTCAAATATTAGTATATGACTCACTTTTGATATGGTCCAAAGAAAAAAGTTGTGTCCATGAAGTCCAACAATGATACGTATGGGCCAATATTGATACCGACACAGATATTTTCATCGATGGATCTTATGCCTATGATTCAAGGGTGAGCAATATGAACCATATTATGGCTGTGCCATTAAAAAATACCTGAATTAGCCAGGCTCTTTGGTATAATATATCAAAAGGCTTTATTAAGCCCAAGTGTCAAGAGGCATCAATCATCAAAAGGTGTCCATTAATGCACATAAAACAAGTAGCTTTGGTTGCCGGAAAACAACCAAGCAGTGCTTCAATTCAGAGGTAGAAGCAACTTTAAGCCATAAAACCACCCAGTAAGGCCATGGGGCAGAAATGGCCAATTCTGAAGCTTATCTAGCAACAACAATCTGAAGCCACCAATACACCCTCCCCAAAAGATCAACCATTGACAAACACAACAGAATCCAAGCAGTAGTTAATTGTTCAGACTGCTTGAAAATTTTATATGTTTGATCTTCACAAGGGAAAATAAAGAAAATAAGAGAAGAGAGAGAGAAAATGAAAGCAAGAAAGAAAGAGACAAAAGGGTATCGCTAATTTGGTTTTCACCTTGTAATTGACTGCCCAGGATACAAGATCATCAAGAATTAAGCGTTCAACCATATAATGCTCGCTAGCTGTATTATTACAGCAAGTGCTATTCTCAATCAAACCATCAGTATCCCTTCTTAAGTAATAACCTGGAACAATCTTTTTAATAACAATGTGTCATGATTGGGATCTTAAAAATTTTCAAAAGAAAGATATCATAGAGGCAAGCACTAGGAATATGAAGATCAAAGAACACAATTCATAACCTTGTCAAGAACAGAATCTTGATCACAGGGCCCGCTTGCTTGCACATGATTATAGACAACATCCAACACAACACGAAGGCCAATACGATTTAGTGCCTGTAGCCAAATCATTACAGGAAGCAAGCATCAATAAATTACAGTAAATTTACTGCAGAATAAACGCCAAAATCTGTGAGAAGTTAAGCACATAAGAAAGTAGATCTGTGGATCAGCCCTTGAAAACAAAAGATAGTATCTGCACCTGCACCATCTTTCTAAACTCAATTGTACGGCATGGGCCATGCGGGTTAGTTGCATAGCTTCCCTTAGGAATCCCCCAAAGTACGGGATTGTACCTATGTCACAGATAGTTGAGAAGAAAGATAAGAAATCCATCAAAGGAGAAAAGAGATAGCATTCCACCAAGAATATTAGCCTTACCCCCAGTTATACGCATCCTCATTTTGGATGGCAGTAATTTGAGCTTGTTGCTCCTCAGAATCTGGACGTAATACTTCCAAGGCCTTTGTATCTGGAGATGATGCTACTGTGATTGAGAGGAACTATCTAAAGCACACTATGCAATTAAAAAATAATAAACTCAAACTTCACAAGTAAAACTATGGTTTGGATCCTTTGTATCTGGAAATGATGCTATTGTGATCAAGAGGAACTATCTAAAGCAGACTATGCAATTAAAAAAGTAATAAACTCAAACTTCACAAGTAAAACTATGCTTTGGATAAATCAAATGTGGGCTGGAACAAAACTTGCCAACAATTACAGAAATTAAATTACAGAAAATCCAGGACAGAAGACAATGTTCCTGGGACTTCAAAAGGCTTATGAGGTTAACCAGACACACACAAACACACAGAACATTTAATCTAATTGCACTATGCAAAAAATCAAGTCCACAGAGCATCACTGCGATTCTTCTTCTAACTTTTAACACAATGTACAATAAATGCTTTTCAGCATTTCAGCCACCAAGGAAACTTGGGCAAAGAGACATATTGCTCTGGAGCCAGCTGAAGACCTATGTAACAGCAACCTTCAACAGAAGGTCTTACAATCTTTCTTTGGCTACTTAACGAACAAGAACTTCCATCTATTATTATACTTTCGCACCCCCCCCCAAAAAAAAAAAAAGGAAACAGAATTTCATTTAGCACTTGAAAGGGGTCTGATCACCACCGACAGATGGATGAACATCAGACTGCTCCCGCATCCCATGCCCAAGAGTAAACAGAAAAAACAGAAAAGGAGAAAATTACTGCAACCTTCATCAAAATAGAATGGCAGAAGGCATGGTGACCAGAAATTCCAGGGCATAATTTGTTACTTCACAGCATGATCAAAGGATGAAAAGAGTTGTTGATTTTGTTGGGGTCACTCCCGAGTGGCTGTTGTCCGCGGACTCTATTGGAAGTATAGACGAGGATTTTGAATGAAGCGTCGTGTCCAAGAATACTTGGACGAGGACTCCATCCACGCGTGCGTTGACTTATTCTCTCATTAATGATCTACGGCAGCAATAAATGCGGGCAGGCTACTGTTGAAGTCTGATTGGAAGTTGGTGGCAGCCACAACTTCCAAGACGTAGCAGGCCTGCCAGGCGTGCACCTAGCAGGCAACATGCCCTGCCACCCCAGCGCTAGGGTGGCTGGGTAGCCTCCTAGGCTGGTGAATATATATATATTTTTATTTACATGTATATATATATGAGTAGAGATCATTTAATGTGTGTGTGAGAGGTTGGTGAGTTGTGGTGTGTGTCTTTGTGAGCAACCACTTTGTGAGACTTGTGAGAGAAACACTTTAGTGAGAGAAAGTTGTACACTTGAGATTGTTTTTCTTTAATTTGAGCTTGTGTAGCTAACACTTATAAACAATCCTTTTATAGTGTATTCTTTCGTGGTTTTTTCCTTGCTTACAGAAGGGTTTTCCACGTTAAATTCGTGTGTTCTCTCTCATATTTTTCTTCTACCTCTCTCGTCCGTCCAAGAGCCTTTGCTCTCTGTTTCTGTCCGAGCGTTGTGTCCGCTCGGCCTTCCGCGCGTTTTGCTCCAACAGATTTGACCCTTACAAAATATGCTCTAGAAATACTGATAACTTAAAAAATGTTCCAGATTGTTTTACTCATAATAATATAAATCAGTTGAGATTAATGACATTTAGCTAGTATAAATGGAACAAGAGACGCTACTGCATTCTATTATGTCTTCTACAGGTCACAATGGACGGAAATACCAGTATCAGTATCAATATCGGCTGTATCACATTTGGGTATCAGCCGTATTGGGCGTAATTTTTTCATAACCACATCAAAATTGAGATAAATATTAAAATCTAACAATATTTAATCATATTTTGCATATTTCAAGCGTTTAGATAATTTTTAGTCATTGAGTTAACATTTTAATATAAAATTATATACTAGCAAATATTTAAATGACAAAACTACAATCAGGTAAAGAAAATAAATTGTCATTCATTACCAAATGACATGCATAGAAATTATTAATAACTAAAAAAGTAAGAGCAAATAGCATACTTATAATCTTGCAATTTTTGTATAGTATCAAATTTACCACGAAATATGAGAATTTGAAAGATGAGAAATGTTTAAAATTGTAAGATTAAGGTGTAAGTTTGAGTAATTTGAGTTCAATTTTAAGGATGAAAACAGTTCAGAGAATTTTGAAGAGGAATGAGAAGAGTGTGACTTTGCCCCTTAGCTTCTCTTTTTGAAAGCACTCTGCCAGGGAAGAGGCTGAAAACAGAGAGCCTTGTGTGATGTGAATGTACTTTTAAGTAAATTTAATTTTGTTTATAAAAAAATAGGCCGAATATATTGGCCAATATAGGCCGAATATATTGGCCAATATAGGCCGATACAACAATATATCATGAGATTATACCAATATCAGGATTTCTCAGTATTAGTACTGCCCAATACCAAGATGTATCGGCCATACACTGTGTATCAGCCAATATTTCCAACCATATAATGGTTTAAAATCAATCAAACCATCAATGGAATATATTCAAGTCCATAGTCAACAAAAAATCATTAGAAAGCACTCCCAGAATGCCTTGAATGTAATGCTAAGTTGATTGTATCCTGCTAAACATCAATTGATGAACGCGAATTAACTCATATTTTGGTGGATTCTTCAAATACTGAACCAGGAGTGCCTGCTTTCTGACCAAGGTTAATACTTAGTAGCGTTACTAACCAGCCTATCTGTAATGAACTTTTCTATTAGCAGATGGCTAGCGTAAACTAGAAGAGATTTTCATGCTGAGGTGTTCCACTTCAACTCTTGCATTAAAAAAAATTTTAAAAAAAAATCCTCAATTTGCCATACACATCAGTTATAGACAGAACTTTCATGCAGTATCTGTGGGGCAGTGACTATTCTGAAGCAGACTTAATGCTTTCATGCAGATGCTTTGATGGTGACAGTACAAAATTTGAAGCATACCACTGGGTTGTGGCAAAGTGATACCATCAAGATGCCAAATCTTCCATCATATTCATGCAACAATTTATGATGAACCCATCTTTTGAAGGACATCTCACAGAAATGCCTGAAGCTATGCAAAAATACCAGGCAGAAGGGATAAATTCTAGAGAACTTCATATTCAACTACCACAGGGGACCTTCATTTATCAAAAGAACTTAACATTCAACGACTGCAGGAGACCTACATTTGGTTACCAGAACGATTATGATCTCCACAGTATAGAAGAAGAAATGCTTTAGCTAGTACACAAGATTGTAAAACATGTCTGTTTATCCATCCATCTATACATAAAAGGCAAAAATAAAAACAAAAATTTCCATGTATCTTAAAAAATTAATAGAAGAATATTGTCTGGGTACATATTTTTTAAGAATTGAAAAGAATGAAATTGATCTTAAGATGTCTGCAGATGAAAACAAATCATTCAACTCAAAGTTCCCCCCAATAAGCTATACAATGTTTGTTTCGACATTTTTATCTGGATATTCAATGTTCCATGTTCTGATCCGGTTATTATTTCTTCTTCTACCCTGTTTTTTGACATTCTTGCATAGCACTATCTTCTTCTGGTAAATTCAATATAAAAGATGTATGCATACAATCACCTTAACACCATAACATCAAAAGCATAACATTAGATGGTGAAGAAATCTTACCAAGGTTTTTCCATTTCTCTTTCTGATCATCAACCCCTGCAAACTGGAAACTTGGCAGCAGATGAACATGAGTGAGACCAGCATTGGATAATTTCTTCAAATGAAGTATGCCTGCTGAATTCTTCAAATAAAACATATCTTCAGTCATCAATACTACCATACATTCTTTCTCAATAGAACCTACCCCATAAACAGCCATTATCAGGGAAGTTTACTTGCGTATACTCTAAGTGGAGTAGGGAAAAAATTATCCACAGAGAAACCAAATATAGCAAGGTTGAGAACGATCAGTACGGAATTTCCCATGAAACTAAAAGTTCTACTTCTCAAGATCAGTACTAAATTTCACAGGATACTAAAAGGTTTATTTATCCACAAGGCACTAGTTCCAGATAATTGGTGTAATATCCAATGATACAGATCCAGAATATTGTCATCAGCATAAATGTTGATCCTAGCATACACTTCCAAAGCACCAGAAGACAGCGAAGAAACTCTACATTGTATCTCCAAAGACTAGCCAATAAGTCAAGAACATATAAATCCAGGATTTTAAGGAAACAACTCTTATCAAAATCTATTGATCCATTCACTAACTCTAAGGCTACCCCTTGCTAGAACAGCTTGTGATTGCCAATCATTGTGCCAAGTATACCATTTAGTCTTACTACTGTGTCAAATTTTGATCATCAGAAACCTGGCTTCCCCAAACCTGATGAATAACCCATCAACACGACCTACCAACAGAGAGATCTATGGGGATGTGCTGACAATTTTGAAGCAGCTTTATCATCAAAAACATGTTCAGCATTTCAAACTTAGCTGTGCCAAGGACTGTGATGTACAACAAGAAGAAAGAAACTTCATTCAATTTCAAAATACTAAAAACCGGAGATCATGAAAGCAAAAGTACCTGAGAAGTAAAAGCCAGGTAACCACCACGGAAGTCAGGTTGTACAGTAATATCACTGGCACTGCAGGTAGCAAAAATACTAAAATTTATATAGCTCCATATGGATAATATTGCAAACTAATAACATCAGGCACTGATTCCCCAACCAAACTGATCCCTCTGGAATCTTATGTTGTCAAGGAAAAAAAAAAAAAAGGAGAACTTAGAGAAAGCATTTTGGTATTATTTGGATGTCCTTTCTTCTTTTTCATTGAGCATAGAATCTTACAGTACTTCTACATCAAGATTAGGCTTAATTGAACTTTCTATCTTGTAGGTGTCGAAATTTGATTTTCTCCCTCGTCAAAACCACAAGAGTTACCCCCTTGGACAGAGTTGCTTGCTTTTGCATATTTACAATGTCTGTACTAACAATTATCTGCAAAAATGTGCCATCTTGTAGAACTTCTTTCTCCTAATTTAGACAGAGTAAAAACTTTTGGGACTTAATATGCTAACTTGGATTCTAGATCCAATGAAAACCTCCTTATACAGGGTAACTCAGTGTTGGCTTTCTGGGATAGACTTATCCACTTTGTTCGAAATTGGTTACTATGTTCTTCATGAAATTCTGGGCAGTAGCAGACGGGTTGAAGAGAACATAATTTACATGGAGGGCTTAACGGAAGCATTTATCTCACTATTATTTCTGAGAACACAAATGAAGGCCGCATAGTCTCTTGCATAAGTTAAGCTAAGACAGTGACAATAGGCCCAAAACTAGTCCAACCCTTTTTCGAATCCTATGCATAACAGAAGTTTCATGCACTAGGCATTGGAACACAAATGAGGACTCTAAACTCAGTGAAGATTGGTCCAATTCATCCAGCTATTTTCGTTACATCTTGTCTATTTTAAAACAAAGGAGATGAATTCAATTTAAGATGGCCAAGGTAGAAGAGCATCTCCCTGATATATGATATATATATATATATATATATGTGGTTAAAACTAGCAACTCCAGCACAAAATTTCTAATTATTACCTTACATCCTACACTCCTCAACAGATGGACAACAGTTCATGTATTTGCAACCAATTTTATGGTGAGAGAGAGAGAGAGAGAAAAGTGAGGAGAGAGAGAGAGAGAGAGCAAGCGAGAGAGAAGACCAAACCAGTATTTCATCAGTTCCTAATATCCAAGGTGTTTGAATGAAAAACTGCTTTTATCAAATAAAAACCTACAATTTCAGGTTGATAAACAATAACAAAAAAAATTGATTTCTACCTGAAATCTCGTATATGCAGCTCATAGATACTTATGTCAGAAAACGAAAGAAGATCAGGTTTCTCATCAGCCAAATTATCCCAGCCTTTAGGCTTTAAAAGATCAGAGTCTAGATTGACCAATAATGCCCGTCTCCCATCTGCTGAAAGCCTGCTTCAGCAAGGAAACAACACATTACATTTAGGATTACGTATGCATATCTCAACAAAATGTGCATCAAGAAATGAATTATCGGAGAGTAGCATAGCCATGCAATTTGAGGTTGAGAGCACACTAATGAGAGAATGATTGGTTTACTGAAACAAACAGCATACCCTCTAGCATATGGATCATTAGCAATGCACTTCTCAATTTGCAAGGTGCTATGATGGTAGACAGTGACTTCATACAGATAATAACAGCCTTCCCAACTACGAGGCCCAGCAACATTCCAAACACCATACAACTCTTGAAGCTCGACAGTTTCAAGGGGTTCACCATCATCCACGTCCCTAAAGATGCATGCACGAACAACCTGATTTTGACGAATATATGGAAGGAAATACATGAGAAAAATAATGCAAAGGGTAAGACCACAATAGGAGTATAGACAAGGAGGACCGACAGAGAATATTAGAGTTCAGAAAATGATAATGTACCTGAGCAGTAGGAGCCCAAAGGTAAAGTGATACAGACTCTTTTGAAAAGATAGCACCCAGAGGACCATCGTAAGAATATAACTCATCCAGAACTCCAGGTAGCTGTAATCCAGTAGCATCTCTGCATACTCCATCAGCTGCATTGTAAAACAGAAGACCTTAATCAACAAATCAGGGTAAGAAACTGGAACCGGTATACATCAATCCGAATAATCATAGGTGAAGCCATGTGCAGCCTACAAATATTAAGCCATATGTAAAATGAGATTAAGAATATAAGCAGCAAACATGTAATGTGGTTTACTGTCACTGATCATCACAGAAGCATAGTAGATATGTCCAAAGAATGCAGCTAAATCAAATAAGAGCCCTTTTGGAGGAAGCAAACTAACAATAATTGTAATAGTGAATTGAAGAACAAAGAAAGCAACTAATAAATTCGTGAACAAGTTTTCTACAAGAAATAGAAACTTTTATGAAGCAATGATGACAACAGAAGAGCTTCATTCCATCTTTACAAGAATGGTGGATAGATAAAAGAGAATGAGAGAAAATAAGACCTATCAAAAACTTACAACTCAGAGCAGCAACTGCTAACTGGCACTTTAGCAAACTTTTGACATCCAGAGCAGCAGGGACTGTAAAGGCTCTATAGCCTTGAATATGAGGAAATTTCTCCACTACCTAACAAAATGTCAATTATCAGAAAAGAACGAGGGAAACACTCCAGCATTTCCATCACACTGCATGTGTGGGAATTGGGAAATCTACAAGGTCAGTAACTACCAATAAGATTTCATCTAACTATGCAAACATGACATAAGCCAGACTAAGTCAGAAAGATGGAATAACACAAGGTGCAAAAGGTAAAAGGAGAACATAATCAGCAGTCTCCCACTAAGATCATCATTTTACATTTTCTGGCAGTCCACTAGTGTCTTCAACAAGCTGTATTTTGATATCCTGTCCTGTCCACATGAAAATAAGACTCAAATTAGCGTGATTTTACAAAGAAAAAATAGAATTAAAAAACTTGCATTCCATGTATGAAAAATGTGAGTTAAAGAAGACCCTGGATCCCAGCTTCTGCAACAGCAAGAGCAGCAGTTTTGCTAGCGTACAAATAGCAGGAACCATCTCCGATGTCAACATTCCAGGCAATAATAGATTTGCTAGGCCAATATGCTCTGCAATAACATAAACTACCTGCCAATATATTCTGCAAACAGCACAACAAGATATAAGTGCATGCAACTCCATCCTAATGAGACCACAAGGGCCCTGGCTGAAAAATAGTGTCAAGGAAGGAATTGCGTGGAGCTCACCAGAAAAACATACTCAGAAAACATCATGAGTTGAAATATTACAGGTCACTATCAAAGATCAAAACTCCATAAATTCCATTTCAAAATAGCACACTCTCACAGAACTGCCATATTTTTCATTTAATGTTATACTATCCAAGAACATCGTCACATGCACTGATCTGGAAAAATATGACAGGCCAATTTTGAATAGTTCATAGTCAGCAAAAGAGTGAATCATAATTGTGTACTACTATTTGGTTGATCCAGAAAATTCAAACTCAAATTTAACACATTTGCCCTAATTAAACGGTTCAGGTGATGAACATAAGAACATTGAATCAATATGCAATGGTATTGTGGTAGTCATGCAATTTCCTTTGCTTCATTCATTTTTAACATACACGCTATGAATAAAACTCAAGGACTACCCAGAATGGGACAAATTTGAACCAGAACTGAGAAACCGTTCGATTTTAGTTAGAAATTAAACTTAGGCTCCGTTTGTTTACAGGATGTAATAAAAAATTGGAATATACTGTCAATGGAAAATATTTTCAAAAAAAATATTTTACTTTCTTGATAAATGTTAGTACATGTATGACAAAATATAACATTCCGCAACGAATATGAAACAAGTTTAAAGAAGTTTGAGCGTATAAGCTATCATTAATAAGTAGTTCAAATTTCTTTGATCTAAAAAAATCCACGTGAAGTGACATAAAGTATTTAGTATCATAAAGTGAAAAGGAAGATAATAAGTCATCATTTAGGAATTCCACTTTTGGTTATGTAGAACTGTAATATGAGATATATAATCAGATCATAACAAATTTTTATTTGATTTTGTTTAGATAATGAGAGTGTCAAAGTTCTAGTTTGGGTTAAAGTGGCGTAAAGTATTTAGTATCATAAAGTGAAAAGGATGATAATATGTCATCATTTAGGAACTCCACTTTTGGTTATGTAGAACTGTAGTATGAGACATATAATCATTTTATAACGAATATTTATTTGATTTGGTAAAGATAATGAGAGTGTCAAACTTTTAGTTAGGGTTTTATAGGACTAATACTAGCATTAGAAATTTACAATAAACAAAAACAACTTGGTGTAATAGCTGATCAACAGATTAGGAGAAAGAGGAGGAGGAGGAGGAGGAGAAGAAGGAAATGCAAATACACCATCTTGAACATGACAACTTGATAATAACAAAATTACACTGCAGTTAACAAGGCATAGGGATACATACAAATTATTTTATTTTTGTAAATAATACGTTGGAGACAATGTGAAATCATCTATAATTTTTTCAAGGTTTCCCATGCCTGTGAGAAGATCTCATAGGACAAAAGAGATTTATAAATGATGTACAAATTGGCCAAGGAAAGGGTTCAACTAAACAACAAAACATGATCTTACTTATTTAGAGCAAGTAAGGAAAAGGATTATGATACAGCTAAATGGAGTCAAAGAATACACACAGTTAACCCCACAGGTGAGAAAAGGCTTGATTTGATGTGGCTTAGTTTGAGTAAAATACTATAAGAACTTCCCATTTTAATTAGATCATAAACTAAGGCAAGCAAAGGAAGGATGAATGATGTTTTGCAATAATCAGGTGCACTCCAGCATCTTTCTTTGACCATACAAATGATTAAAATCAGAAATTATTTTTCTTTTTAGGTCCTATTTAAATTTTGGCTGATGAACTATCATAAAAATATATAGAGGTTTAGATAATTTTTCTATTCTTTTTTCTTTTCTTTCCTCCAAATGCCATGAAGCTCCAATAGCGCCCTGTTGAATACCATGATTAAAGCACCAACTTAAATTTTACAGCTTTATGCAGCCTTTTCATTACCTAATATAGTACATGCACTATTCAAAATTAACAAGATGGTCTTGAGGATAGTGACCCACTTCAATTGTAAAGCCCTTTAACAGTAACTGGAAGCCACACTGTTTCAGAAAGTTCCACTACTCCCTGCCTGCATTTCCTAATGTCTAAAGCACCTCAATGTTCTCCGGAAAGGCAGAAACTCATTGGTGAGCCATTCTGTACCAAAACTTTATGAGTAAGGAGTAATAAACGAAGTTTGCATACATTATAATATGATAACGTGACATCATATTCATTCATCCATACTAACAAGAATTGGTAGGCCTTAGGGTGCCCTAAAGAAGTCAAAAGGTGTGGTCCAAACAGTTTTACAATGAACTACCCTATACTCCTCTCATTCAAGTAGTCTCCACTTTCATAGAACTGCAACTAAAATGAAAAAAGTCTCCACTGTTGGGATATGGGTCACTCTTGTGTGGACCCACATCCAGTTCACAGGCCGATCGGAGGTTGGTTGAACACTCCACATCGGTACAATACTAAGATGGAGTATTGTTGTGTTCGCGTGTGCAGGCAAAGTGGCTGGTGGCAACCATGACGAAGTTAATGATGAAGGACGACTAGTAAGTGCCGAGTACAAAGGTTAACCAGCTGGACTGGCGAGACAAAAGCCGATTGGCTGGACTAGCGAGACAAAGGCTGACCGGCTAAATTGGCGAGATGAAAGCGACCGACCGGCCTATCTAGTCCGAGAGGTGACCAGAACACTGAAATCCGAAGGAAGACCAGACTGCATAAAGGATGACTGGTTGCCAGGCATCTCTACGGTTTATGAAAAGCACGCTAAAACTCCCTTTCAGGTTTATCAAAGGAGAGTGCGTTGGAGAGAGACTTCAGCCAATTACTTTGTAAAATTAGAGAGACAAGTGAGCGCCGCTAGTGAGAAAAAATGAAGAAAAAAGAGTGAAACGAGAAAAGAAGGTCTTCTTGCTCTTGCTCTGAAGTTTTCTACTACAACTCAAGTTCATTGATATGAGATGTCAGGTTCTTGTATTGAGGTTTATGTAACTAAATTTTACATAGTAAAGATTTATAAACTCATAGTCCCATAGTTTTTTCCTCTTGTTTAGAAGAGGATTTTTCACATATAATTTGTGTCTTGTTTTATTTTGTAATTATCTTCCAGTGTGCTGTGTTTTGTCGGTGTCGCCATTTAACTTTTCTTATTGATTCATCCAAGCCGGGGGCGATTATTCCCAACGTCCACTACCCAGTGAAAATAAACCATTAAATCACAGTTGATGGAACAACTAATATGCAGCCACTATTTCAACAAAGATAATCAATTGTACTCGAAAAGCATAATTGATGAAATGAATGGAAAATGAAACGCATCTACTCTCTGATTCCCACATACGGAATATGAAGGAACGAACCTGAGGAGGAGGAGAGGGAGGAGGAGGAGAGCAGGTGTTGTTGAGGGCCATGGAAGACAAGCAGCACCGCGAGATTTGCCGCTCGAGGGATTTGGAGAGAACAGTAGAGAGTCGGGGTTTCGTATTTAAGCTGAACCCAAAGGGTAGTGATGGGGGAAATTCGCCCCTGCGAGGAAGGAAATGACGTCCGAAGTGTGGCGGGGCAGAAAAGGTGAAGGAAAGTGGAGTGGCCGTAAGAACTGACATTTGAATCCGACCCACAAACTCAGAGAGAGAGGTAAGCTATCTTGAAAGGTTGAAGTCCAGAGGAATGGGCAATGAGACGGAGGGATGGAGAGGCTGGTTAGAGCTGTTATTGCTGTAATCATGTTGGCATGGTTTTCCTTCATCCCCCATGAACGGGGTTGAGGACGAGGACAGAAAAAGCTGCTGCCTTTCAGTTACGGAATGCATGTATTTTTAGCCCAGGAAAAAGGGGTAAAAGGTTACTAAAGATGGGAAGCTTTTACAAAATCATCTCCGCAGCAGAATAGCCAGTCTTTCTTGATGAAGTTCCTATTTTGAAGACCATCGAAATTACAGAATAAACAGCAGAATCAAATTACAGAATGATCATTCTTCTTTTACATCGGATGAAGGGGAAAGCTACAAGGAGGATAGCAGGTTAATTATAAGTTTTATCAATTACAACTTGTTCAGTCTAAAATAAACGCTAAAATAATAAAATTATTTTACCTTTTGGATGCAAGGTTAATAATAGGACTTTCAACAGTAGAAAGATACTTTTTTTTCAGTATTTTTAAAAAATA
>JAODPA010142345.1:0-15739 GCA_025585075.1 Nepenthes mirabilis | reverse complement strand
AAATATTAGTAAATTGTCATTAAAGATGATTTTAATTTTATTTAATGTATATATTAAATCATCAATAAAGGAATAATGTAGTTGCTGCATTGGACCCACGTAACTTCAAATATCACAGTAACGTTTGTCTATATGCGAGCTATGATAACATGAGGTAAGAAGGGATGTCAAAGTATTTGAAAGCAAACAAGTGATTTCATGGTCTCTTACTTCTGACCACCGGCTTCAACAGGCTCGACCACCTCAGCTTCAACGGTTTCCGGATCTGGCGATCGAGTCACAGGTTCCCGGACATCATATCGTGCTTCCCACTTGTTTAAGAGAGCCATGCCCATCATCTCATATATCTTTCCCCCAAGCTGTGCCGGATTCTCAGGCTGCGACAAGGAAAGCCTTCGATTGAACAGTCCGTACAAAAACAAAAATGACGGAGTTGTTTTGTTGTTTCTGTAGTTTGATCTCGTAACACATAGATCACAATAAAACAATCTTAGTGTTGCACTAAGATTTACAAATTGGATGGATAGAGATTGAATATCAATTTCAATCACCCGATGCCCTTTACACCGTTTATCTACTCAACCTTTTATCCCTGACTGTTGGATAGACATAAAAGTCTCAATACTAAGGGGACCTTTAACAACACGTCTGTTAAGAGGTCACATTACCCATTGCTTCTTTCAGCCAGATCACAATTAAAGAGAACGTATGTAAATAACAACTTACTCGCTGAACAACTATTCTTTGGACGGGACGTGGATTGCATGTCAAAAAGTTACAAATATGATAAGTGACATGCAAAATTAGAAAACAAAAACTGCATGCATGGATGCACATGAAACTTCTGAGATTCTCCGCAAGTACTGAACGAGACTTTCTTTTTGGGAAGATATTTGACAACAGAGATTATATAAAGCCGAGATGCATTTGTCACAACCCGGGCAAAAGATGCAATGAAGTTTGAATCCAAAGAAAGAATACTCACCGTGAAACCACTAGAGATCAATGCAGTGTCGTACAGGAGATCAATTGCTCTGAGGGCTGCTTCGTCATCTGGGCCATACTTGCATGCAGCCTGTATCACCAATAAATGTTATTAGCATAAGAAATTGTCAAAAAGATATTAAACAAAATACCAACAAAGCGAATTAAACATACATGCAAGCTTCTAATAATTGGATGCTCAGGGTTAATCTCAAGCACCCTCCTGCTTCTCATGAATTCCAGGCTAGATGCATCGCCTGTATGTTGCGCCTTCATCAGCCTGCATGCATGCAATTTTGATTAAAGATATGCCCAAATATTATACATGCTGCACAGTACTGAAAGGATGTCATACCTCTCCATGTTGGCTGACCAACCAAACTTCCCTGAAACGAGAACACAGGGAGAGGTGCTCACGCGGTTTGAGATTTGGACACTGGCAACCTTGTCACCTAAATGTTTCTTTATCCAGTCACAAGTTTGGCCAAACTCTTGCTTCAACTCTTTTTCCTTCTCTTCATTCTTGTCTCCTGCAATATGATTCAATGAAGTGGATCATGCCTCCAAAATAGGATCATGCAGGGTAGCCTATGTCCATCTGATCCTCCCCAGATCGCATCATGCGGAAGCCTTATGCACAAGGCTACCATTTTTATCCCCCCAAAGAAAAAAATTCAAGTGCATCACTTACAAATCAATATTGCTGAAAATGAATTGGTTCAACCAGATCAGAAAAAATGATTAGATAAAAATGAAATAGAATGAAATATTTAATACTTGGTTCCCCCTGTTAATCAGCACCCAGACATGGTCACTTTTTATATCAGTGCTTTCTGTTTCTTGGATTGATAAGTAAAAATGTAAAATCAGACAGCCGGTGCCACCATAGATAACTTCCCAAATAAAATCACAGAAAAACAAACACTACGATTCCTATAAGCCTAACGAGAAAAGCAAGAAACAAAATATCAAATAAATATAAAAATCCAACATTCACAATGATAATTATAAAAAAAAAGAAAGGCCAAGGCCTCCCAAAAGGCAAACAGAAAAAGCAAGAAACCAAAATACCACATCAAAGAAAGCTCCTCAGCGGCACAGGCTCAAAAAGTAGATGCAAAATCGAGAAATCCATGGCTCCTTATCATAATTAAGGTGGCACAGAAGCTTTTAAGCTATATCATCTACCCTTTGTCCTTACCTGTATGGCACCATACTGCTCCAAGCTCTCATTTTGAAATCTAAGTTTAACATCCTGAATCAAAAGGAACAAACCTAAAATGTGTAGACATCCACTATTTCATCTTTAAGCAGCCAATCCCTTCTCATGCTCCTAATGTTTCTGTTCTTATTCTTATGGCTCTCAATCCCAACGTCCACAATTCAATATTTTAGCAAATTACTAAATTTGTCATTCTCACTATGCTCTTCATCAAGCACCAAATCCAATACTGTCTTATTAAATTCGTTCACCTGCACTGTTTTCTTATCAATACGCAGGAAGGAGAGAACCCATCATTTCTCAGTTGTTTCTCATATTGACCCTCACCAGCCTATCAAACAACCTTCCTGTACCAGAACTAACAACAATCGTTCCAGCATCCACAGCAACAATCAGCAATGGCCCAAACACAGCAACACCATCCAACAATTCTTCCAAGCCACAATCAATGCAACTACAAATCTTTCATTAGCAAATTCCGATGATGTTCTCCAACCCTAACCTCATCAAACTCTCCCTCAAAACATCACCCCTTCATCCAAACAAATGATGAACAGCCATATGAGAACATTTGACCACATCAATAAATTCAACCACCAATGGCTCTAATAAAGCTGAAAAATCAATTTTAACATACCTTTCAAAATCAGCATATCATACTTGGTTGAATCATGAAAACAACAATGCTAGTGCGTTGCATTGGGAAGTAAAGGTGCGTCATTGCACAAGGTTCCCGCATCATGAAATTTGAGAGAAATAGACAGCCTTAACTTTGCATAGTAGAGAGGATATTTCCACAATTAAACCCATGAAATCAAAACTACCGTGGTGTGCTTGCAACACAATAGATGCAACTCTAATGTGATGGTGACATGGATGACTACGTCGTGGGTTATCAACATGGAGTGACAACACAGAAGGTTCCGACATGGGGGCAGGGTGAATAAGTCCTATGAGGTTAAGGACATTTTCTCGAGCACTTAGAAGACTTAAGTAGTTCTTCGGTGAAAAAATGGAATCCCAAAGTCAGCTCAAAGCATTCTATCGGCTCATAGAAATATGCCAACGTGATAGTTGAAGGATTTCAACATCTATCAAAAATATCATAAAAGCCTGTAACTCTCTATATGGGGGACTGTCAGTTCTCCATCACTATTGGGGTTATCATAGTGCACCGAGCAATAAATATCACCAAAATGAGCTACCCTATGAAGGACGATGGACCATAGGGCATGCCACAAGGCCAACATAGGGTCTCCACAAGGCTGGAAGCCGAGTTTGGTCCAACCAAGTGAGGGCTAAAGTTTGGTCCAACCAAGACGGGACAGCCTATGTGATAAGGGAATAGCCTTCTAAGGTAAAAGGTAACCTGTGTGCCTCAAGCCAACTAAACTCTAGGAATGTAAGCACGGAATAGGTGACATCATGCAATGTGGGATTAATATCAAGGCTATCAAGCATGTTACTTAATGAGACATGAGATTCACTTCATGTTATCATGTATAGTGATCAAGATTTGTCATGGAACTGCTTTCATGAGTGTCAAAACCACTATTGGGCACACAGCAAAAGAGCATAGTTGTCAAGGACAGCGTGTCATAGGCACAAGAGTACACTTGTGGGCTATTGAGTCCCGGACGATGACTTGGAGCAAGACTACTTGTGTAGAGGTGCAAGATAATGACCGGATATACACATACACCTAGCAAGGTAAAGAAACCTATCAATGGTGTGAGCGCTAGCTCAATAGAGAGCTAGATGCCATGAACCAATCGATATGTTGCTATTTACTTGGCTAGGGGGTACATGAGCCTCGGAGTTAAGTTGAACGACATGGGATCCATTGAGAAAGGTTGAATTGTAAAACTAAATATCAGGTACAAACTTTTGGATCCTCAAGTTGAGAATCTGACCTTGAGATTCAAGACAAATTAGCATGGCATATTCCTCTTGTTCGAACAGAGGTTTCTATGGGATGGAGGCAATGGGTCAGTACATGAATTTCCTTCCTTTTTCCTTGCCGCATTTTGCTTGGATGAGCGTGCTTCATTCTTTTTTTTAGTTGTTAGTAGAGTTACAAGGAAAACTATCCTTATCCATGGCATGGGAAATCTTAGTGCCCCACAGTCAATTTCCCCCGAGTAAAATGTATACCGTAACATTGGCACTAGCATTTAGATCAAACTCAAACTCAAACTGACTTAATGACTAAAATGATTGAAGATATTAAACTTCTCATTAAAAGAGGATCAAACTCAAACTGACTATCAAAAAGACGAATACCGACTTTCAAAACTAGAACACAGATAGTTGATTGTCACTCATCTCAACTCACACCTCTTCATTCGGTGTCGTGAAATTAGGAAGCCTAGCACCTTCTTCACCACCAGGATCCTCCCAGATTCCACTTTGACAAAAATTAAACACAACCTCTAAACTTTACTTTCCAAACCTGAAAGATAAGAACTCAAATAAGCTGAACAAATAACCAACGCCTAAGCAACTGCAAGCCGAAGTTGGAGTCCACCTCAAGCTTCGCCGGAATAGAAGTGAAGGAACATGAAATCCCTAAATTTAAAACTGCCTCAAACAAACCCACATTTTCAACAAAAGGAACAAAATGCTCAATCAAACTGAATAAGCTTTCCCAATAACTACAAATTTGAAGACAAGCCTTGCAATTTTTTTTGACAGGATTCAAATGCCTTTTTTTCCCCGGCTTTCGAAACTTGACGAATCAAAATTAAAGCCGAAAAATCTTTCATTAACATACCCAAGTCCAAGTCTTCCTTGCTAATGTCAACAAAATTCTTGTCCTTGTATGATTTCAGATTCTGGATAGCAACTTCATCAATTGGATCAACTAAGAAAAGCACCTATAATAGAACACAACATTCATGAAAACAGGTACAAAAGGCTGAAAATCCAAACTAAAAAGCCAAGATTATCAGAAATCGCTTACTTCAAGATCTTTCTCCAAAATCCTCTCCAAGAATGGAGTATTCTTTGCACTAGCCACACTATCTGCTGCAATGTAATAGATATCCTTCTGGTCAGGTTTCATATTCTCAACATACTCATCCAAGCTGATCATCTCCTCCTCACTTTGAGAAGAGAAAAACCGAAGCAATGGAGCAATACGCTTGTGGTTTTCACGGTCTTCAATACAACCCAATTTTAGATGCTTACCAAAGTTCTCCCAGAACCTCTCATAATCCTGCAACAGAACAACACAGAAAGGAAATGCAATAATGACAAAACAAAGAGAAACTTATCATAAAAGATCAAGAATTGTTAAGCTGGATAAACAGTTTTATGTTTTCCATTTTTTAACTTTCTTTTCCTTTCCCAGTTCTATTTTCACAACTTCCCAGGAAAATACATTCCTTTGTTTTTATTAAAAGCTTTAACATTTTACCAAGTTAATGATTATTAATAATTATCATCAACTATCTGATATACGATAAAAATTATTAATTAAAAAATTAATTGATAAATTTACTTNTAAATATCAACACATATTGTTTAATAAATCCAATAACGATACGACCGTGATCCATACTGAAAATTTCATCCATGACATATATTCATATTTGTAAACCTATAAAATAATATTTACATAAATACAAATTCCTAAAATATAATTGTATGAGTATATTCAAATAATTGTGAAAAACCTTGATTTTTGGCCAATGAAAAATTCTTTAAAAAAACCCTTTTGATGTTCTTAAGTTTTCCTAAATTCAATTTAAAATTAAAAAATAAAAAACTCTGTTTTTTAGTATTTAAAATGAAAAACTAGACAGATTTGAACATATTGTTTTTAAAATTTTCCATTTTTTAGAAAATTTTCAGAAAGCAGTATCAGTTTTCCACTTATTAAACAGTCACTTAGTGATTCTTTGCAACCAAGTGAATACATGTTCACGTAATGAGAAAGTTATGAAAAGGAATTCCAGAAGAATAATTCCTTGTAAATACTATCATGGACTCTACTCTGATCAAGAATGTGTAAGCAGACAAGCAGGGAAACACACTAAGCAGTGTGTGTACAGCCACAGATGGAAGAATATATAAAACAAGACAGATGAACGAGTATGGGCAATGTCAACATACTTCTCTGTTCTCACTCATAGAGATTCCAAGTATCATGTCAAAGGCCTTTCTAACTAATCTTTTTCTCATTATTCTTACCTGCAAATAGAAAATTATAGAAAGATGAAGTATAAAACTGACACTAATATAGAAGTAGCCAGAAGCCATTTTTCAAACAAATAAAATAGGAAGAGCTTGATATACTTACTATTCGACTTTCTTGGAGAATTTCACGTGAGACATTAAGGGGAAGGTCATTGGAGTCCACTACACCCTTGATGAAGCTTAAATAACGAGGGAACTACAGCAGAAAGTGAAACAATCAGAACAAGGTCGCCAATTATCAATCCACACATGATTCTGTAGACAATTTAGCACTCTTCTTACCAGTTCTCCATCAAAGTCATCTGAAATGAAAACCCGCTTAACATAAAGCCTTATATTCTTTGTCTTAAAATTAATTATATCATCTCTTCCCTGTGGTGCAATGGATGGAACATAGAGAACAGACCTGAACTCCACCTCACCCTGGAATCAAAACTTCAATTAGCAGATAAGCAGAGCAAAATCCTTGAACACAAGGATACACACAAAGATTTACAATGACACAAATATTCTATAACAACATATCCTCTCTTGTGCCGAGGATAACAAAGGTAATCCACAGCGACATAGAGCCCAACGGTCAAAAAAAAATCATACAGTTCAGGAACCAGTTACGTTCATGCACCCTTCTAAGAAACTTTGGCAACTAGAAACCTCATGCATAGAGCTATCCTTACACTCATGAACTTAGTTTTAATTTTCTAGTACTAACAACAAATAAAATTAAAATTATCACTAAAAAAGCCTCAATGAACTTGATCAAATGTCTCACCTCAGTTGTGAAGTGCGACGATGCTAATGGCTCCAAGTATTCATTGAAGGTCTTCTTGTAAAACTCATTATATTCATCTGTATTAACTTCTTTAGGGTTGCGCAGCTGCATTAATCAATAGAAGCTTAGCTAAGCTTGTTCCAGGAAATAGTAACTTCAGAGCACAGACACATTGGCAAGAATTAGTTCTCACCCAAAGTGGTTGAGTTTCATTTGTAAGTTCCCAGTCCCAGTACCTCTCAACAACTTTCTTGGTTTTTTTCTGTTCAAAAAAGAGGCAGAAACCAAGTTGTTCACAACATATGGTAGTCCCAGGCTCCTCATTTGAGGTGGATAATTTAAATCCAAAATATGCAGGACAAAAGCAAGATTACCTGAGGTTTATCATCTTCCCCATCTTTCTTGGCTTCTGTTGGATCTTCATCCACCTCAACCTGGGAAATATCATGCTGTAATATGAGGCCATGCCTATGCACAAGGGAATTTCTTCCAATATGGTGTATACACACTACATAAACAACCACTGAAAAACTGAAACATATCACACAGGCAGATTTTGCTTAAAAAGGAACAACAGAAAACTAAGGGAAGAGGTTAAAATCCATGCATACCTCCTTAGTGAATGCCTTCTCTTGCCAAGTGTATATGGGAAACGAAACAAATTGTGAGTAATTCTTCACAAGCTTCTGAATTTTCTCCGGATGTGCAAATCCTTTGTCATCACGCTGAATTTAAAATAATATTAGCACACAAAGGTTTAGCATGAGATTTCACAAAGGGGACAGGGAAGCAACTCAAAAGAAGCAGTTCTACTAAGCAAACCTTCAGATATAAAGTGATGCGGGTCCCTCTGGGCAGAAGCTTTTCTGGATCTGTCTCTTCCCTGACCGTATACGTGCTAGCATTGGCCTCTCCTTCCCATACATACTGTTTATCAGATTTTGGGCTTTTTGTAGCCACAGCCACCTTGAAACATGAATATATATATATATATATATATATATTAGAAGATGGAATATCCAACAGGAAAAGAAAAGGAGAGAGAGAGAGAGAGAGAGACTGTTTATATATTCTCTAAGACATACTGATACCTTATCAGACACTAGGAAGGCTGAATAGAATCCAACACCAAATTGTCCGATCAAATTGTTATCTGCACCAGCTTCCTTGCTGTCCTGTGAAACAAAAATCCACTCGAGCATATTAATAACTCTGCCTATGGCACTTCAAAAAAAGTTTAGATAGGTTAGCACCTTCAACGCCTTCAGAAACTTTGCAGTTCCACTTTGTGCTATGGTTCCAAGACAATCAATAAGTTCTTGACGGGTCATACCAATACCCGTATCACTTCAGGATAACAAAGGAAAAGGTCAAAAAGAGTTGGACAAAACTGCATTAAACAAGTGGGATCATTGGGTCTGAAGCATACGTTATTGTAATGATCCCGTCATCTTTGTCAGTGTGTATACGGATATCAAGATCAACTGCATCTTTTAAAAGCCCCGAATCTGTCACACTCAAAAACCGCAGCTTGTCTAGTGCATCACTTGCATTGCTGTGGATCCAAAAAACAGGCTGATTAGGCATATCAACAAGACATCAAAATCTTAAATTTCCACAAAAAAGGAACACACAAACTTTTCATTTGCATTTCTTTTCTTTTTTGGGCAAGTGTTACATTTATATACTCCAAATGTTTCAAAACAACAAATCTAAAATAATCACTACCATCGCAATGCTATCTCCACTCAAATGCAATCCCAGACTCTCAATCGTAGGCTCATGAACGCATGTTAGATGATCAACCCTACAATCTATTTCTCTTGAGATTGCTATCGCAACCAGATTTCAAAAAAATGCAGGTTATTCCTATCTTTTTCAAGTACGTGGTAGAAAAAACAGACCTCTTCATTGTGTCAACTCAATTATTCTCCCACACATCCCAAGACAGTCACTGCCAAATCTCTTCCTTTATCTTTGGCCAAATAAAAAGTGACAATTTCCCATTTCGCAATTCACATACACCAATGCTGATGGAATATTATTGAACTGATTTCCAGATACCAAGTGACCTACAGTTCACATGCAATAGAAAGAATTTTCTCCCTTTTCTGATTGCAATAGTTTCAAACATTGAAACGACTATTTCAACTAGTCTTGGCAACATTCTATGCTTGAAACCTGCTCATTTTAAATCATTAGCTTCGATGAACAAGATCAAATTGCTCCTCTTTCAGAATTCCATAACAGATGGGATTATTTGAGCAAGGATTTAAAGAGATGGCTATAAGAGGATAGATGCCTACAATTGCTTGACAGTAGAAAGAGTCTAAAGGCACAACTATTGAATCAACTATTCTTGCTTGAGTTGAATCGGTTGAGAATTCATCTAGAGAGGAGGGTCAAGATAATGATGTGACCAAAGGTAGTTCAATATAAATAAAAAAACCATTTTGATGTAACTTACCACAAGTAATTGCACAAAGAAAATATATTCTACATCAATTCCCAATGATGAACAGTTCAAGTAATCCTATTTAGATCTCGTGTAAGACACCAGGAATATAACTAATTATGATATCATCAAGTCTCCATCCCAAAGAATAGTCTGATGCATCCATGATAAGTTGTGAGATATTAATTGACCAGCAATAGGCCGGTTATGAAAATTTAAAGTTGTTATTTTCTCGGTTCACTTCTCATATGACTAATTGCTGATGAATCTAATTGATATAGATTATGAATAATACACCTACCTACAGAATCAAGATCATATAAGTTGGATACTTCTAGCACTTAATCTCTTCACTTATGCCTGTTAGTAGTTTATTCCCTTAGCACTTATTTATTATTGGCAATTTTGATTGTGTCATGTCTAGTAGAGCTCATTTATACCATTCTATCTTTTTTTTTCTTTCAAAACTTCACAACAGTTATTTCTCCACATCACAGGCCAACCCACATTTTCACACTTATCCTCTATCTACATTTTTTTTTTCAAGTTTAAAATCCATGTCAACCCCAAGATATGATGGCAAATTAAAATGATAGCCGCATGCTCAAAATGCTGATGATGTAGGAACTAAATGGTATGCCTTCATGGAGAATCAAATCCAGATGACTGTGTAGAAGTCTCAATTTCTCACTCATCTTGAAATGGAATTATAAATTTATAATCAGGTATATGGTAAATGCAAAGTTACCTTGTTTAATATTGGTGTTCCAAAGTAAATCATGCATGCATTGGCACTATTCACGGTGATTGGGTTTTTAACAAATTGGAAAATGATTTGATTTCATCATAAATGTTTGCATTACTAGATCTCTGCTCTAAAAAGAAAACTATACAAACAAGAACTCACTCTAATTTGGGGTGATAAACACTGATTTTTGTATTTTTTTTCCCACTTATTCATTGTTATTCTAACAATTTTTATTTAAATTACGTAATTAAAATACATATTGTTGTTGTGCAATTTTTAACCCTTAGAATTTTTAGAATAAAAGCATACAAATATAGAAAATGAAACCTTCATTTTGTCATCCCAATTAGTCAGTTGGAGGAGCAAGGAAAAGAAGAGAAGTCAGTTCCTCAAAAATTTGACGAGGATTGAAATATGTGTGTGTGTGTGTGTGTGTGTGTTAAAAAAACTAATTAAAATTAAAAAAGGGCACCGCTTACTCCCCTCTATAAAAAGAGGAGATTTGGAAGCTGGAGGAAGTCCCCGTTCAGCAGAAGAGGGGGTCTTTGTCTGTGCCCCTGCACAGCACAAAAAGAGAGAGGGAAAGTTCAGGACATCAGTTTTTCTCCAAAATTTTGATATTTTCTTGTAACAGACTCTGTTTCTGGTTCATTATTTTGCATTTTCAATTTTCAATTTAATATTAAATTTATTTCAAGATCAGTGTCAGTTTCTATTTAGTTTCCATCCTACTTTTGCCAGCTAGTTTAATTTTATATTGATATCTGATCATTATAGTTTTATAATGCATTGTGCTATGGGAATTAACACATTATGGCTAGACAACCTAATCCTCCAACAATTTTATATTTCTATATTTTGATATCTCGTATTTTATTTACTGTTATTTTATTTTTTGAATATTAGATGATTGAGCAACCACTACTCTTGTAACTTTTAAGTTTCTATCATTCAATTTTTTGCACTTTATATATGTCCCTTTATTTTCTAAACCTTGATGGTTGAGTCATTGTTACTCTCAAAACTTTCAATTTCTATTACTTAATTTCTCTAACTTTATTTCCTATCCTTTCATTGTTTTTTTAACTCTGAATGGCTGAACCACCAACGCATTTACAATTTTTAATTTCTAGCTTTAAATTTTAGCACTTCAATTTTTATCGCTGTCAAACGACGGTACCACTATAAGCATTTTAATTTCTAGTAATTTAAAATTTTTTGCAATGAAATTTTTTGTAATTTTAAGTAACTCCATGTCCATACAGCAACTTTTGCAGCCATTCCATTATGACAACTTCAGCATTTAATTTTTTTTGACATTTTAGGATATTAAATAGTTACAAAAATAGTTTTGAGTAGAAAATTAACATCCTGTGGATGCAATATCCAATTTATAGGAAAAATTATATCAAATCTTCATGTACTTGTGAGGTTACATATGCACCATTGATATTCGGTCATGTGGCTTCCTTTCCATTTATTTTGTTGTGAGAAAATAATATGTGCAGCTAATTAATTGTTTTATTTTCTCATACTAATGCAATAAATTTTATTTCATTAGGGAGATAAATTTTACCTCAGCTTTTGCATAGGACGGCGAGGGAAACCATTTGTACTTATGCTTTCATAGTGGCAATTTTGTTAGCTGATGTTACCTTACTCAGTGGCATAATCACGCCATATTACTTTGTGAGGACTCTTTGTTGGGCCAATAAATAAAGCATGCCTAACATTCCAAATGCACATTTAGCTTACAGACACTGTTGAATGGAAAATCGGCATCAATTTCCAGAATTGGGGTATCAATTCAAGTGTTATTTCTTAAACTACTAGTCATTACTCATTGATTTTTTACAACATTGACTTTCTCAATCTATGATTTATGGGTATGTACTATGTAATTGAGTGAATTGTGACATCTCTAACAAACAACAATAGGCAATCATGCTTTTACTGACGTTGTAAGAAAACAAAACAAATTGGCATGGGTATCATCCATGAAGTCTAATCAAAATCTTATTAGATTAGGGAGTGGGTATCATCCTTTTTTCCCTGCTTGCTTTCTTCCATTTTATCTAAACTCAACCATATTACCCTTCAATAAAATGGTGGTGGAATTGGAAAAAACTTTGAAGTTCTCGGTTTTCTCCTCAGTTCCCCCTCCCCTCGGAGAGATAGATCTAGATCTGAGGTTGGCAAAAGCTGAAAATTTTGAGTTTTTGGAAGAGATCCTTGACCACATGTACAAAGTTGAAGAGAACACAATTTTTGTATAGAGGTCAGAAAGCACGGAGTTGATTAGCAGACTTGTTGAAATCCTATGAGTGATAGTGGACGTTAGCCATTGTGTAGAACCAGTATCAAGTGTGTGCAATTTCTCTCTCTCTCTCTCCCTCTCCAACTTTATCCAGTAAGCTAATAGTGTTCACTCCTAACTTGCTTATTATTTTGTTTGAGCATAATTGATTAGATGAGCAATCTAAAATTAAACATCATTAAGCTTTCATGACTCATTATGTTGCTTTTTTTTTGTGGGGGGGGGGGGGGGGCGCATTAGTTTACACTGACTTCAGTAACAAGTACAACTCCTATAAGTGATAGTGGACGTAAACCATTGGGTTGAACCAGTATAAAGTGTGTACAATTTCTCTCTCTCTCTCACCAACTTTATCCAGTAAGCTAATAGTGCTCACTCCTATCTTGCTTATTGAGGGTAGTTGATTAGACAAGCATTCTAAAATTAAGCATCATTAAGCTTTCATGACTCATTATCTTGCTTTTTTTTTTTTTTTTGCATTTGTTTATGCCGACTTCAGTAATAAGTACAGAAAATAGCATCACCAATGCATCGCCTTGTTGGGTGATGAGGTCAAACAATTCTTTTTTTTTATATATATACCAAATAATTTCCAACCTCCACTTTATGGACAAGGAATAAATTCTGGATAAATAGCCTCCCTCATAAAGGGCATGCACCAGATAAATCCAGGCATATAATAATAGATTTTAAACTCATGATCACGTATCAAACTATAAAGCCCCAATTTGTCCTCATCAACTAGGCGAAAAACTGTGCAAGCTACATTTATCAATTTGTTAAGAAAATGTTACGGAAAACTAGATTTCAGGGGCATTCAATCAAGAAACAAATTATTCATAAACTTCTAGTGAATGAGGGGCTAAAGGAAAGCATCCCTGCACGTCTTTCACCATCTTCAACAAACTAGTTTTTTAGCACAGCTAATAATGACCTGAACAAACCCTTACTAATTATTACAAACAAATTTGTCACTTGCAAGTTGCAACAATTCAGCACTTCTTAATAGCAGTAAACAGGACCTAAGTTTTCAACATTAAGGAATATGTTTAAACCGAAGAAAGACCCATGTCCACAGCAGTTGACTTCATATGATTCAATAAGGCAATTAACCTGACTGTGCAAAGAAAAAATTATAGGAAGATACATGCAATTGGTAGACAGTTTGAGAAAACAATAAGGACCTGACAAGCTCTCGGAGGAACACTTCTTTGTTACTGTACAGGCTGTTGACAATCAGGTCCATCAGGCGACTAACCTGCCAGAAAGCAGAAGGCAATGACAATGATTAATTGCATCATCCAACACAATGAAATCTTAACCAAACCCAATGGAAGAAGCATCGAACCTCAGCTTGATACTCATACTTCTCAGCAGGTGCATCCGGCGTATCAGATGCGGCTGCAGTGGACTCATATCGGTTGGCCAAGAGGGAGCCATTTCTTAGATAAAAGTGTGTAACAGACCCATAGGTGTAATATTTATTGGAGTACCATCTATGCTTGGACTCAGCCTGTTAGAAGTTACAGATTTGAAGGACATCTTATAGGAGAAATTAATGCCAATAAGTGAGAATGTGGGATTCGATCAAAACTCTGTATGCTAAAAATTCTCATTTGTTTTAAAGCCAATTCCCATATTATGGTATTGCTTTGTCCTTTAGTTACACTCACATTTACAAAAAGAAATAAATAGGACACATGAACAAAGGCCAAAACACAGAGCACAGGGTCGGCAAGTCTGGGAACACACAGCTTGCACAGGATGCATACTTTTTTAACAATTAATATTGAAAAAGAAAAAGGTTTGAAGCTTAATCCTTCCAGGAATTTTCGGATGCACTCATTTCTAAAGTTTTAGATAACTTTTTATCAAAAGCATTCATATTCATCTTGTAGTAGAAGTTCAATCTTAATAAGCATGGGATTACCCACTTACGCAAAAAGGAGGGAAGAAGAAGAAATACCCATGATAGGATGAAAATGGCTGCTTCAGAAAGATAGCAGTGAGAAGGAACCAAAAACAAAAAAAAACTGAATGACTTGGTAGCGAATGGTTAGTATATGTATGATGAAGAGTCATTTCTCAATGTACTCGATCCATCAGAAACGAATCATAAACCAAAAGAAAATGAGAGCAATGAAACTTTGATTTTTCTGTATTAAAAAAAAAAAATCAACCGGTTAATTAGTTCAAAGATTCCTTATTTTGGGTATCTACATAATCAACAACTTCCACCATAAATGATACTCACCACCTCAGATATTTGAAGTAATTCAAGCAACTGATATAAATAACTAATGACGAGAGGTCATGATTTTGGCCCTTGATTCTGTATTCGATCTATAAGTGATATTTCATATGGACAATCGATTTTTGTCTTACATGAAAGAGCACTCGTGCACTCATCCGTGAAATTATAAACAGTTCAAACACGCCAGTACTAAATTGAGAGGCAATCATGCTTAACAATTTAAAGAAACCAACCAAAGAACTTTTACTCTTCCAAAGCATTTGGAGTCAAAACACAAATAGTAATTCAACAGTAACAACGCAGAAGGAAGCAGTTACATTAAAATGGAAATCCGAGCCAATGAATTAACTTAGGGTTAGAGACTTTACAGTGACGTCGAGGAAACTGACAGAGGAGATGGAAGCTGCCGCATTTCTGTAACGTGCGCCACCGTGGCGCAAGAGAGCAGACACCGAGCTTCTGTAGACCCTGTGCATTTCAGAGAGGGCGGGTATAAACTAGAGTTGGTCGGAGAAGGAGATAGAATTGCTCCGATTACAATTCTAGTATGGGGATGCGGCTTAGCAAGAGGGAAGGAGGGGTCGGAGGGTTTTAGTAGGGTTCAGGGGGTGATAGTTTTGTGGAAGGTTCTGGAGATGGGCAGCGAGCGGCCACGTCAAGAAGAACAATAAACCTTGCAGAAAATATACCCCCCAAAACAAAGCCTTGCTGAAGACTTCTGGGTGATTTGGTCATTTCGTTCTCTCGTAACCACTAATGCTAATATTATAAAAAGATTAAAAAATAT
>JAODPA010142334.1:0-15739 GCA_025585075.1 Nepenthes mirabilis | reverse complement strand
AATAATAGTATGAAAAATAAGAAAAATATTTTATATTAATAACTTTTTTCCCATTTCCTCGAAACCTCAAAACCAAATGCAACTTGCTCTCTCTACCCTCTTAGATCACGAAAAGTTCCAACAAAAACATCAGCTCTATTTCTTTAGGGTTTAAGCAGGACTGCAGCGGAAAAACCACCTTTTCCATCTAAATGCGTTAGAACAAGAACTGATGTCGGCGACAGTCACATTTTTCCGACTCTAGCTATATACCGACCACGTCGCTCCCGATTCTCTTCCTTCCGCCAAAGTGCACCATAATTTGTGACCGCCTTGCCTTTGGAAGCTGCCGTATTTGTTGATCGAGACGGATGGGGGATGGAGAGAACAGAGACGGTTTCAAAGGGCTGAAGAGACGAGAGATGAAGTATGAAGCAGCAGGGTTTCAAAGGATAAAAGAACGAGGGGGGCACAACGGTAATAAAAACCAGTAAGATTTCTAAGGGCTGTGAGAATAATCAATCCTTATTTATTCAAACTCAAATATTCCTCCGAGAATACCTATTTCGCGTCAAAAAGAAACAAAACAGTAGAATAAATATTTTAGGTGAAAACAAAATTTCTATTTCTGCCAACCAAATATGCCAATAGTGCTAGACATGTTCAAGGAAAGTAGAAATATTAAAGGCAACGATCAAATGCAAACAAACAACAAGCCTGCTAAGTAGAACAATAAAAAACATATATGTAAATTTTAGCAAGATTGACAAAAAAATAAAGAACTTCGAGTCAAATTTTGGCGGGTTGTAGTACAATTGGCAACCACGAACAAAAGGACGGTGGATAAAACTCTTCCATTAGTAGTATTGCTGAATACTGCACTAAATTACTTTACAAATAGCCACACAATATCAATCAAGAGAAAAATATATATATATGTAAGTCTAGCATACGTAGGTGGCCTATAGACCATCTTAAGCCTAGCCAAAACCCCCAAAAAGAAGGAAAAAGAAAAAGAAGCCATCTTGAATGGGAAAATTAAGGTCATATTATAAACAAGGATCTCATTTATAAGATCATAGAATCAGTGTTATTGACAAAGAAGGAAACTACATGTTCTTATAGAGGCCTCAATAGCGGGTAATCTCCGAGTAGTTCCCGTTCAGACAATGTGTCATTTTCGCTCTGCGGGGTCCAAAGTACCTCAACCGCCTACATGAATTGATCATATTGTTATGGTCAGAGTGTAATTTAACTCAATTTTCAACTTTCAATAACTAATTAGAGATTAAGGGGGGAAATAAGAAGGTCCAATTATCCCTTAACTTAGGTTTCCCTTCCCTTGTCTTCATATAGACAGCAGCTATGCAGATTTTCAGATTCTTACCATGATTCTACTTGCAGGGATGGAGCCAAGCTTTTGCAAGGCTTCTTTCAAGTCTTTGCTTCCATTTATGGTGGGCAATTTGTGTACCCCTTCAGCAGCCACCAAGACCGTAATCTGAAACACCAACATCCGTAAAATTAAGCAAAAAATATAAACTCAATTAGAAGAGGCCATGAGATTCAATTTTACTTTTTGCTGTTTGTATATATCAATTGCCAAAGAAAGTCTTGGAAAGTAATCAGATTCCACAATTACTTTCCACAGGTTCAAAACAACAATAAAAAAAGATCCCCTGGTAGCCTGGCAGCAAGCAGTGGCAGTGGTGGCTGTGTTACAACAGCTATCTCTATACTTTAAAAACACCAAGTTAGGCCGATTATGGAAAGCAGCCTCACTGCTATTAGGTTAATGATCATGTATTTAGAATACAACAATGTGAAGACAAAGATTATGTTTGATTTTGGATTAATCACAAGTAGGAATCTTACCACTATGTACTCATTGCTGAATCCACTGGCTCTCTGGCTTGTGGTACTCTGCCTCTTTATGCTGTTCACATTGACTAGTGTTTCTTCATCAAATTTCCCACGCTCCTCAATAGAAAGTTGATTGAACCGCTTTTCTCCATCCTCAATGCTCCTCTTCACATCTGCCTGTAGAAATGTCGTAAGGGTACATGAATAACTCTACGAAAGTTTATCAATCACAAATGAATTATCTCTCTGGTTACAACCTAACCCATACAAATAGGAATGCTCAAAAAAACAGAGCTTTAAACAATGAGGGAAAAAAAGAAAATGCAAACAGCAAAAGAAAAAAATACGCAGTGGATGATTAACATCACTATAAAGATTCTTGAGTGACAAGAAATGGAGGATGGTCCAGATAGTATTTTCCCCGCCAAGGCAAAAGGATTCATCAAAAATATTAGCATTTCAATCCCTCCAAATAAAGTAGTCAGTGGTTGCCAGAGCTAATTTGAAGCAAAGGTGGATACTAGACCAGCTTTGTTCCAATCATGCAGCTAATATTTGAGCAAACAACCCCTAAATTTTATTGGTAGCCTCACAATTGAGAAAAGGTGATATACCGATTCCTCTACAACTTTGCAAAGCACACAATAAGAGGAAATGTGGAGGAAGCAACGGGTGTCCAAAGCCCCGAGACAGTCTCTAATAGTTAGCCAATGAATAAAAGTATGGCTAGGACTCCAAATGAGGACAACCC
Source organism: Nepenthes mirabilis (assembly GCA_025585075.1). NCBI lineage: Eukaryota > Viridiplantae > Streptophyta > Magnoliopsida > Caryophyllales > Nepenthaceae > Nepenthes > Nepenthes mirabilis. The sequence continues at coordinate 13,146 of JAODPA010142334.1, read as the reverse complement.
AGGTTACCTCTGGGCGCACTAGCTAGAAGATCTTCTGGGCCAACCAAACAGAGAAAAGGCCACTCGCTTCGAGGTCCCAACAGACAGAATCCACATAGGTGGTGCAAGAATCATAGGGTGGCCATGATCTAATGAAGAAACCCAAGGAGAGGGGAGCCTGTAGCAGCCATCTCCACTGGTTTCCAAAGATAATGGGGTCAACTTTTGCATACCAATGGATGCTTGTCTTAAGGGTGATATGATTAGGAAAGTGACAGTAAAAGAACCCACAGGATGTCAAAAATCGAACCATTGGAAGGTGTCATTCCCATTGCTAACAATGTGCCACACAAAAGGTCTATGCGAGTCACGAATCTTCATAATTTTATGGAAATTCCAAGGGGCCAATTGGGGGATTTTGATAATCCAAATACATTTGTCCATAATGCGATGACGCCTAACCTAATCCACCCCAATAAAGTAGTCACCCCACCAACCAGTCTCTAAAAATGCCTAGCTAGGAAAGCTTTATTCCACACAATAGAGTTCTTGAGACCCAGACCACCATCTTTTTTGGGAGTGTGGACCTCAATCCATGCCACCTAAACAAAAAGCTTCTTATAGTTAGGGTCATGTCAAAGGAATCCTCTAAGGATACTCTCAATATTTTTCATTGCAAATTAAGGGATGATGAATATGGACTCCAAAGGAAAGCCAACAATTTTTCCAAGATAGGATTCTGCTAGAGATCCACTTAATAAGCACCTAAAAGTCAGAGGTTCCAAGCCGAGATGAAATGAGAGGAGCTCCCAAGTAGGGGACAAAAAGAATACCGATCCAACCGTGATCTCCTTGATAGTCTCAATGATCTGGCTATCCTAGCTACCGATGAAGCACTCACTTTTCTCCAAATTAGATACTAGCCCCAAAAGGTAGGAGAAATCCATGAGGCAATTGCAAATGGTCTCCACAAACTTTTGGTCGGCCGCACAAAAGTGGAGGATATCAACTAACAGATCTCAATATTAAGCCCATTTACCATATCGGTTATATATAGTAATATATATCAGTTGATATTTACATCCCATGTTCCAAGACGCCAAAAAAATTCACAAGATGTTTGATACTTTTATGCATCCTCCAATACCGATTCCAATATAAAACATCTTCAGGAAGTTCTTGTGGTATGAGGCAAATCTGAAGCGTGCATAAAGTCATATACTACCATCTTAGGATAATTCAGAAATAAATAAATCTAGAAGTCCAAAGTCAAATCTGACATCCCACAATAAGCACATAATCTAAGCACTGCTGACTCCAAATTAACCATAGCGTAAATCATTTAATTTCGCTGAATTTAGTATCGCACACTGTTGTGATTCAATAATCGTTAACACTCACAGCTTCTGCCCATGAGAGAACTGTTTGTTACTAGCTAATTACCCAAAAAAAAGGAGTCCTTGTTGTCGCTTGTACCACTTCATAAGAGTTTCATCTTGATAAGCATGGAAAGTATCATTGTCCTAGTGCCGGATTGTTCATTCATGTATATCTGCTTCACTTCTTAGGAGTTTTATGGACTGGCTAATAGGTCGATTGTATATATTCTACTTTTGAACTATATATGCTTCACTTGATTTAAAAAAAAAAAAAGAATCAAAATGTACAAAAACATTTATAGCTTGATAACTAAAATACTACCTATTTCCATTACAGAAAGTTCATAAGTGCCAATAGCATGCATTAGAGGGCAGAAAACAGTTTCCAACTTACAGATGAATAAGCAGATATGCAATAATCTGGATGCCGCAACAAAGCCAGAGTTGTTTCTGCAACCATACAGACAAGGGAAGATCTAACTTCAACAGTTGAAGGGTGTTATAGAAGGAGAAGAACACGCAGCTTATCACTGATCTCTACCTAATGCACAGAATGCCCAAAAAAAGAAAGAACAAAAAGTGAACAAATTGGAATCAAATAAATAAGCATTGAAGAGGCCAGAAAGAAAATGGTGAAAAAAACCTAAACAAGAACTATGTTCACACAGATTTCCAGGCTCATACAAAAGAGTTCGACTTTTGGAAGTATTTCTTTCTGGGTCAGACAGCCAGCCTCAAAAGTATCATCTTAGTGCTTCATGGTCATATCATCATCTACGAGTACATGAAATCATTCCATAAAAAGAACACGGCTTTTACTTGAATCAAACTTCTTTAGAATTGAAAATACACATGATTTCAGAATCATAACTGAAATGTATTTGCTCAATCTACCTTAGCTCGTGAGGGAATGGAAAAGATTCAGAAAATAATGTTTTGGGGGAGTAAAACATCCACCAGGGTTAAGGGATGCAACACTTGCAGAAGAATTGTAATTTGGGACGTTTAAAGTTCTTGGATGGTCTCAACATGATTTCACAAAAACGGTATAGTAAAACAAAAAGACAGTTCTTGAGCTACTCAAGCTCAACACAATTTAAAACTCAGACAACTCTCACTCTATTTGGGCTCAAATCGAGCTTGAGTACTGAAGTAGTCTTGCTATTCAACTTTCAGCTTTTTTAGTGTTCATCAGCTAATGGTGCCAAATCAGTGTCTTATCAAACTGCTCCCTTGTTGCCACAACTGTAGATTTTTATTTTATGAATGTGACACAATGTCCAATTGTTAACTGTGGCTGTGATCTTGATGGTTGTTTGTGCTACTAGCCTTAGAATGTTAACATTTTTAATTAATATTCATAAATTATTAAGCCAGAAACTTTAAAAAACCACTACAATTCATATTTACAGCAGCATCTCATATGATTACAATGCTAATATCAATATCAGGTACTATTACTGAAAAAATATAAATTAGTGTTACTTAACTGATGAAAAAATTCTTACTTTTCAATTAATGCAGCAAGACTGAGGCTTCCCCATTACAACGAAAGCAGCACCTTCAACTTTGCCTCAAATGTAACGTGGGACTCGTGTGGTGTTTCATGCCTATGAAAGATATGGTTCCCACATCCTTCGGGAGAAGGTATTAACATTTCCATACCAAGAGAGGAACCGCTTTAGTAATAATAAGCAGCCTCACCATGCTCACTTAGTGAACCGGCACATTTCCCTCTTAAAAGTGGCATATTTTGTTTCATTATCAGTTGGGCCACATCTTGATGGTTTAATAGTGTTGACAGCCTCCCCCCCCCCCCCAGCCAAATGAATTTGTCCAACTGGCAAAAGTTCATCAAAAGCAAGCCAAGCTTGTGCTCCACTCAAGTACGGCTTGATAAGAGCTCAAAGTTAGCTTGAACAGTGAAACTTAGGAGTTGCATGAGCCCAAGTCTGAGTTTGTGTAGGGTCTTGGATGGATGATCCAAGGTTGAGGAAACTAGAGCGCAATTCATATACACCCTAAAATTTAAGGTGGAATATAATGGTTTCAAGCCAATTTTTGTAGCAATTGAGGTCCATTAAGCACTACAAGTCATATGCATACATTGTACCTGAAATTCACTTCACAATTAGATTCAACTTTCATTTTTCAATATGAACCAGCATAGAATCAGAATAGTAAGATCATAAAAGGATCAGAACGGTTCTTGCAATGGAAAAGTGATGTACTGGGTCACATGACAGGAATAAATCAATAATCATATTAAGTACCTTTAACTACTATTAAGTACTGATAATGTAATTAATAAATACTGATGAGCAAGACAAACCACGTATTCTCTCTCCCCGCGGGTTTTTTGCCTTAAAGAAACTTACATGCACATCCAAAGAAGAGTAGAATCATGGTCTTTCCTATGAAATAGCAGATACACTGCAACTTGAACTGTCCCCACTAGAACTGAAATATCATTATTTATATAAAATAAGACATTACTAGCAGATTTTAATCCATTACTCACATAATTAGTTATATGAGATCAGACATATTTCATTTGGAAGAACAAACTACTCGCAAGAGCTTTACCTGCCAATACATAACTCAGACCCTCTGGAGTGGATGTATCAGCATTTTCAGCAATCCGATTAAGATCCCTCTGAAGAGACCGTGCCATGCCTAACAGCCCAACCTAGGAGAATACAATCACCAGGATCTTGTGAGCTGATCAATTACTTATTTATTTAGACAGATTATGTTAAGCACTTATAAAGGCCTTTTTCATCAATAACATAAAAGAACACACAACATTTTAGGATATGGAAGAATTACAAATGATCAACCAATCACCTTGCAGATGCATCAATATATCTCCCCTTCTTAAAAGTGGAAGGTTGTGAGTTTGATTACCCCCTCCCCCTATGCTGACCTATTAAAAATGTTTCAAGTCAACCATAAGTGCCAATCATAAAATGAGTTGCACGATGAAGTTATGGGAAAGAATTATTAAAAGGAGGTTAATGTGAGATATGAGTGTATCACATAACCATTTTGGATATGTGCCAAGCAAGTCTATTGTAAAAGCTATCTATTTGTTCAGGTATCTGATGGAGCAATTTAGGATACAGTCCATGACAAGTATTATGGAGAATTTTGGAGAAAAAAATGAGTTTTCCATTTCATTAATATGTATGTATGTATGTAAACCAACCTTGATAGGTTGGTTTCCATTTGATAGGGAAACCAACCTTATTCCAAAAATGATTGGTTTAAACGAGGGATCAACTTTAACCTCATATCTATTTGCATTTGATGTGGATGAATTGACTAGCACATCAAATGATATAGTTTGTTGCACCTCTTTTTTAAGATGACAGAGTTTTAGTGGGTAATAAAAAAGACATTGTGGTGCGGACATCCAAACTATACCAAATTAGAAAAAATTTACTTTGCACATCTTCAGATTGGCAGCTCAGTCCAATTTCGGCTCCCCTTCCATGTGTCTATTAACGTTAGCGGCCGCTTGTACCACTGCTTGGCTTGCGGATGGAAAATTCACTGCTAAAGTTTTAACTCAACTCGAGTTCCAGCCACTCGAGGAGAATTGATGCGGGCATCCAAGCTATACCAAATTAGAAAAGATTTACTTTGATTTATTTTGATTTTATTTCATTTGAAAGATTATGATTTTATTTGATTTTATTATGTTGTGATTTGATTTTATTTTATTTTATTTTAGAAAGTTTTGACATATTTAGTTAGGAACTTATATTTGTTTCCCAATTATCCTACGACTAGAGTTCTCTATATAAAGACCTTAATTTTATTGTTTGAAGTGGTATTGATGAATGAATGAATGTTTTGAGAAATCGAATGCAATTAACTATTCGTAACTTTCCCCCCTCTCCCCCTTAGTTTGACTTTTTTCTTATCTTTACCATTCTAGTCTTTGTTCTTGCCTCCACTCCTCTAGCCTTTATTCTTGTCTCTACTATATCACGTTGTTAATGATAAGGTGGAAGTTCGAAGAGAGTCTATAAAAGCAAAAACTTTTAGATTCAACTACAATATATATATAGAATGTAAATTCAGTAACAAGAGAGAATTAGATGGTGGGGATGTGAAGATAAGGGCTAAAAGCTTACCAATGAGGTATTATTACAGGTATCTTGGATAAACGGCTTCAAAAGATGGAGAATTTGATGAGGATATAACCCATCCAATTAAAGCTCGCCAGAAGAAGTGGAAAAGTGCTTTAGATGTCCTTGTGATCAGAGAATACCACTCAAACTAAAAGGCAAATACTGTAAAATTTGACCACTAGGCCAGCCATGCTGTATGAAATGAAATGTTCATTGTTCTAATAGCAACATGTAAAAAAGAGGCAGTAGCGGAGATGAATATAATGTGATTCAAAATGATATGATATGAGAGAAGGTCAAGGTTGCATTCATTGAAGGCAAAATATGAAAAAAACATGTTTAAAATAGTTCGGTTGTGTATGGTGAAAATAGCGTATCAAAAGGTGCGAGAGCTTGGAAAAGGTTCATTATGGACGAGCAGATAATGACCAACGAAGAGTTTAAAGAAAACAATCACACATGATCTTGTGTATAGAGACTTAATAGAAAACACGGCCTATAACAAAACTAAATAGAGGTGGAGAACTGCATAGATAATCCCACTTAGTGGGAGAAGACAAAGCTTGGCTTGGTTTGGTTTGATTTGTAAGTTCCAATCAGACACAAGATGAAAATAAGGCTCAAGATTATCCACATGGCATCACAAATTTTCCTCTTTCTTTTTTTAGGTAACATAATTCCACTTCTTACTAAGATATCAAAATTTTATTGCATACAACAAGGGGATGCACATGCCTATAAACTTTGAACAAACAGTAGACAAAATATATCATAAAAGAAATATGATATTGATATCATCAAAAATACACCAAGAAGAAACAACTACAAAAAAATTTGCATATTCAAATATTTTAGCTCTCTCTCCTCAAAATACCAGGAGATTTATCTGTCAACAGGGGAACGAAACCAAGGAAGACACGTACACTCAAAACCCAAGAATTTCTCAATTAAGTTTGCCAAGTGGCAAGGCATAATCTACCTGATTTCATTCTTTCCATGACTACCTCTGCTCATTCATGGTCCATCATCTCCACAAGCATTCTCTATCCACCCAAGTCTTAAGCTCAAACAACATAATAGGAGAGTAGATTCAGACATTGTAGTATGCATTTATGTGTATGGATATATTAGTCATGGTAATAACTCATAAATAAGTCTACAAATACAAGTTCATACGGGAAAACCCTAATTTAAAGTCTCTCTTTCTCTCTCTCTCCCTTTCTCCCCCCTGCTTTCCTTCAATCTACATGGTACGAGCACCAGGGCTTCTTCCTTTTCTCTGCTGCTGCTATTCTCATACTGGCTTCTACAGAGCTGGTGTTCTGTATTCAAGCATTTTTCTCTGTGGCCGGGATGTTGGCTTATATGGTTGTTGCTATATTGCCTGCTGGTATTCGGATTGATTCCCTGGTTTTCTGTGTGCCTGCTGATTTCTTATGATGTGGCTGTCCTCTTTTGTTGTGGTGATTGTTTCTTCTAATTTGCAATTAAGTCTCAATTATGTTACTAATTCGTTTTTAAATCATGTCAATTTGCTAAACACCACCATAGGTCAATTATCCTAGACTAAATAAACAAGCATTTAAGATACTGGACCTTAAACTGTTTGGGACTTCATTATTTTGTCACGCTTGCCGATGATTATTCAAGGTAACTTGGTTATATTAATCTCAAATTGTATGAATTATATGCTTTATTTTTCATTCTATGTTGAGATTAAAACTTAATTTTCTATCCATTATGGAGTGAAGATGACTTACAATATTTTTCAGTTTCTTTTTCATCAATTATGCCCCAACATGGCATTCTTTATTAGTAAACATGGCGCGATACCTCTATCAAAATGGGGTTATGAAATGAAAAAATATAGATTTTTAATAGAAATTGCTAGGACTCTCTTATTCTAAATGGAAATTTCAAAGATCTTTTAGAGTAAGGCAGTGTTCTGCTTATTATCTTATTAAGTGAATACCTTGGTATCTTTCATGGAGAGTTTCATATCATGATTTATTCTTAGAAAATTTTCAATCATCTTAATGAAGGAGGTGGATTTTCCACTAAGTCAGATCTTCTTATGAAGTGGCTATGGAAACTTTCAAAGGAAAAGAAAAGGCCATGGTGCACAATTTTGGCTACTATACACACTTTAGGGTTATGTAAGTTATGTTTGCATATTCAGCCTCAAGTGACCAAACTTGACCATAAGAATTTCTAAGCATATTCTGTGGATACACTTGTACTCAAAGGGCTATCAATGTTTCTATGCAAGATTGGGGCATTTTTTGGTACCCACTGATATCACATTTCATGAATCTATTCCTTTTACCCCCAAAAGTGTCTTTGTTAGGTCCACTGTCCGGTATTCATCTTAATGATAATATTCTTGCTTAGGATATATGAATGTGTCATTTCTCCAATTCTTTCTTGTCCTTATATCTCTCAGACTTACATCTGTGATTCTCATTAAGTGTTTGATTCTTCTCCTGTGGTAGCTCCTAAGTTGGCCCCTATCCAATCCTCTCATCCAAAAATCTTTTGGTTACAAATCCGACAACTAATTTGGAACTTCCAATTGCACAACAGAAGGGTCGACGTAGTTGTTCACGGTATCTCTATCCATCTCTATCATATGCTTGTATTTCATCTTCTCTATGTGCTTTTGTGAGTACATTGGATTTTCTAACTGTGCTCTGATCTGTATCGGAAGTTATTTCTCTTCTTGGACAGTGAGCAACATGAAGATGAGTAAATAATTGCACTTGAGCATAATCAAACTTCAAATATGATCTTATACAATGAAAGTCGATCTTGATGGTTCTCTAGCTCGGCTAAAAACCCATTTGGTGGCCAAGGGACATGCTCGAATGGATCGTATAGGGAGGACTACACATACTTTTTCACTTGTAGCCAAGACAACATCTATTTAGCTTCTTGTCTTTAATTGCTACTTATCTTTGGCCCTAACATCAATTAAATGTTAACACTGGCATTTAGAAATATTTAGGCTAAGGTCTATCTAATGTAACTACCAGGGTTTGTTGTGCATAGAGAGTATGACCATATTCTTCAGCTAAAAAAGTCATTATATGGTTTGAAATAGTTCCCTACATTTGGTTTGAAAAATTCATTGAAGTTATGATAGTGTCTGGGTTTTCTCGATGTGGCATTGATCACACATTATTTATTGATATTTTAGTGTTGAGTATTTCTTCTCCTTGTGAAAGTGAATGATATTATGATTGTTGACAACATTGATGGAATTATAAATCTGAAAGTATTTGTTCATAGTAGGTTCCAAACCAAAGATTTAGAGAGCTTGAATTATTTGCATTGAAGTTACCAAGTGTCGTCATAGCATTTTTCTTTATGAAAGTAAGTATTTTTAGATTTGCTTTGAGATATAGGTATGTTGGATGCAAGCCCCTGTGATGCTCCTATGATTCCAAGAATGAAACTATCTCTAGATAATGGGGAAGGTTTTAATGAACCAAAATGATACCAGGTATTAGTAGTATGCTAATTATCTTGTTGTAACATGAGCTGATATTGCCATTCTAGTGAGCTTTGTAAGCCATTTTTATGTCCTCTCCTTGTTCCCCGAATTTAAAAATTGTAATGCGTAAGTCACCATAACAAGACTTGCTTTACAGCGATTATAGTCATACTTAGGTCAATGGTTTTTCTAATGTTAATTAGGTTAGGTCACCATATTATCAAAAGTCAATCAGAAGTTACTGTGTTTTTATTAGAAGGAATCTTGCTTCTTGGAAGAACAAGAAACAAAAGTTAGTAACCAGGTGGAATGTCAAATCAAGAGTATCATGCATTCACATACATTATGTATGATATGGCTTTAACAGTTATTAGATGCACTTCGGTGTTATAATTTTGGCCCTTTTCAGCTATAATGTAACAGTCAAACAACTATTCACAATGCATCGAATCCAATATTTCATAAGTGCACAAATAATAAAGATGTGATTGTCATTTCGTTTGTGAAAAACTTCAACGAGGCTTAGTTCACATCAAACAAGTGAGGATTGGATATCAGCTAGTAGATATTTTTACTAAATTCACAACCAAAGTCTAAAGCAAACATATATGTAACAAGTTGGGCATGATCCATATTTATATTCCAGCTTTAGGAGTTGGTAGAATGCTATGCATTTAGGTGTAAAGATATCTTAATGATTACAGAATGTAGTTATGAGTAAGCCTACAATGGCATGTTAATCATTATAGTATACTGTCAATAAGTCTATAAATACAAGTGCATACACTAAAATCGATACAAGGACAAGGGGAAAGTAGGGGAGGGGAAGGAGAGCAGAAGAAAGAGAGACAGAGGAAAAATAGAGGTTACAGAGAGAGGTAGGGATCAGAAAAAAAGGAGACCAAGAAAGAGAGAGGAAGAAAATCACAAATTAAACCTCTTCTAATTGAAAATAAAATCAAATATCTTCATCCATGATATCCGCATAAAAAATCCTAATTGAGGGGGTCATTGTCACTAGCCCATCTCTCTCTCTCTCTCTCTTCTCTCTTCCTTTTACTCTACAATATATATACGAAGTATACCAATTGAGAATTGATATTCCTCCTGTCTAACTCCTCAACCTAGAGTTTTCCTCTTTCTATCTTCCCTCTTCTCGTCTCCTTCTCTTCACCCTTTTTTCTTCGTGCCCCCCTCCACAGGTCCTCAATTGGAATAGCTAACTTTATTTTCAGAGACTAACAATTCCACGGTTTTCCCATTGTAAAGAATAACACGCATGTCCTTAGAGGTAGTCCAGCTGCCATTTCCTTTGGCCTCCAAACTCCGAATCACGGCTTACTTCATTTTTACCAAATGTTCAGTATTAAATCAAGTTACCTCTCCCTGGTTTGGTCCCACCAACCTTCCAATAATCCCTTCTAACATTTTCCATGTAGAAGGAGAAATTTGATTTGGAGGACTTGGACCTTGCCATCATAATCTTCTTCCTCAAAAAGTAATCAATCTCAGAACTAATGCCCAGCCAAGTCTCATCCACCAAACCCTAAAATTGCTAAAGAGATGACATCTTCCCCCGCCAAGGAAGGATAGCTCAAACCTCAAACTCAACTATAAGGCTCCAAATATGATACTGTAAAAAAAGAGTCTAGCGCAGGTGCCATTAGCGACCACTGGTGTAGGTCTGAGTCAAATTTCAAAAGCATCTAAAGAGTGCCTCCAGAATAAGTTCTCAAGGGGTCCCACTCTGGCATTTAATCTAAGGTATTACAGTGCATGGATGCTAAATTGGTGGTGAATTTCATTTAAACCTGGTGAAAGGCATCCTCATGCTTATAAATTTTTTCATTGCAATTTCACAGCGTTGGTAAGTAATCAGGAAGCAGATCAACACACTGAGGAGACAACACCATTGGATTTTGACATGCACGATCATAGTAATTTTGAACCCCCTCCTGGCACTACTTATGCTTCTGTTTGCCTACGATTGGGAAGTAATACTTAGAACAACGAAAATATTTTATCTTACATCTACCTTTGCCTTTAAGAACGTGAGTGAGGCGTTCCTCACGCGAGAAGTACAAACTTGCTCTCATCCACATCCATGGAGCAGTTACTTGTTCTAGACTCATCGGCATGTTTGTAAATGCTTCCATTAATATTTAAGCAATTTTGTCACTCTTTTGTATTAAAAGAAGGGAAAGAGAAAGAAGCAATGTTCAAAAAAGTCACTCTATAGCAAGAGATTCAGTGATGGCAACAAGTCTCAGAAGTCCAAAAATTGGTCCTCAATAACTGTCGAAGTCTTGTAAATGTTCTCATTTTTAGTGGTGAAACTCCTGATATTCATTGATCTGAAATTTGTTTCAAATCCAATATAGTAACTATGGATATATAAGAAGTCTATTGAATCGATTCTTTTTAATAAGCTGATCGAATTGCAATTTTGAATATGGAATTCAAATAAATCAAATAGGAAATGATACTCCAAATCATAGAATTATAATAAAATATACCATCACTGCTACTAAATTCATGGGCAGGCAAGAGACAACAAAAGTCCACAGGCCACCTAATTGGAACCAATGTGCAAAATCTCCTTATATATGTTTTTTTAGCCCACTGGCAATTGGGATAAATATAAGCTCACCCGTGGGACAGGTTCCCCTCTCATTTTTTGTACTGTAACACGTACTTTCAGACAAGCCTGGCAAAAGCAGTAATTCAATGGGTCTGAGGAAACTTGAGTTCAATTGAAGTCTAGGATCCTTTCATTTTTATCCTCCCACGTACTCTTTTGACTAAGGACTTTATCTTGGCAATTTGGACAAATAAGATTATTACAATATATTAAATATGTTAGATTCATTTTATATTTCTAGCAGTCCATGCTGACAAGAAGAAATCCTCAATGTTAGAAGTATGAGAATACCCTGAAATGGGATTACTCAAAACTAAATTTGCTCCAAACTAAATAGTGTTATGGAGCAGCTATGTTATGGGAGGGAGTAGCTAGCCCGAAGTAGATGTAACAATGTCCACTGATTGATTCAACTTCCATGCCAAAGTGCATCAGTTCGATGAAACTCGTTTCCAACAAGACACATCATAACATTTAAATTCACAAAATTGTCGCTATTCCTAGCATGCACAGTGGCATCAATCACATATCACAACTGCTCCAATTCAAAACAAATAAAAAACGCAACTAAAACTATGGAAAATCACCAAAATAATAAAAAATGTATATATTGCTACAATACCTGAAGCTTAAGAACGCTAGTTTTTCCGGTAGCAGTCAAAACACTCCCCTCGGACCTATCCGAAAGAAACCCGGAAACCAACATGAAAGCCGCAAACCCCATCAAAATCAAGAACAAACTGGAACCAGCGCCGACCCCAACTCCAAATGCGGGTCCCATGTAAAACCCCCCGCCACCAAACGGCGTCGGAGCATAGTACGGCACCGAATAAGAGAACCCAGGACTTGCGGATCGGGTGGAATAACCTCGGCTACCCGACAGCGACGAGGATGAAGAATGTGAAGAAAACGCCCTTCCCCCCATCCTCCCACCGGATGCGGCAGAAGCAGAATTTGGGTCGTACATCAACAATAAACTCACCAGCAATACTGCAATTGCGGGCTTTCTTAAAGCCTTTAATGCGTCCGAGATAGTATCAAAAAAACTCATCCCAATTGAATTCATATTCTTCCGTTCAATATTCAATTCATAATCTGAAGCTTTCGGGCCTTTGGCGTTGTATTTGGCCGTGAACTTGGTGGATTTGGTGCATTTCGGTTGAGTAACAAAGATGCTTGTGAAACATCGAGTTGACAGACATGTTAGTGGAATTGTGGAGGTGTAAAAAGGGTTCCATTGAAGCGATTGCAACTTTTGATGCCTACCGAACAGGCTCGAATCGAATAACAATGTGTTTGCCATCTGAAATTGTTTGTTGCAATTGTGCGTATCGTGTTCTTCTCAATCAGCTCTAGTTGTGGACGAGATTTGAGGTTCAAATGTGAGATATTTTGTACGTGCACGTGCGTAGGAGGAAGAGAATGGCGGCGTTTCGGCCAATCGATTGAGAAGAACCTCATCATCTCATCTCCACAAAAATTCTTGCATCCATAGTTTATATATATATATAAATT
>JAODPA010142323.1:0-15739 GCA_025585075.1 Nepenthes mirabilis | reverse complement strand
GTATATCTCGTACAAAAGACTTTAAATATATGTTTTGATCCAAACTTTTGGACTATCTGTTGATATAGTTTTGGCCTCTGTGTACGCCATTGGATCATCCGACGAATGAATTTTGTCCCAAATCACGACCTAATCGGACCCTGGATTCAGAATTAGATTTGGACTTGGATTGAATATTTGATTATTGGAATCGATTTGGATCACTTACATATATCTATATATACGCGTCCCAATGAGAACTGTTTTCTAATTGGACATTTATTTTAGATTTGGATATTTGATTTGAGTACGAGATTACAATTGAATTTTAGATTTTAGATTTTTATTGGATTTATTATAGCGGCGATTTAGATTTTTTTATTATTTAATTAGATATTTATCCATTTGGCCATCCCTCTAATTTATTGAACTCCTCTTGTTTAAATATGATACTTGCTAAATTATAAGTTTATATTTTATATTTTGTCCATTCAGAATAGAGGATTGGGCCATATTGTAGAAGTAGGATTGAGATTCAGCACAATATCGCATTCTCCGGTGAGTATTATGTTTATTTGAATAGATGGCATCTGTTGTATTTTATTTATAGATGGTTTTATTTGGGTTGTCTTTGGATTTTGGGTGCCGGCCAAATGTAGGCCTTTAGGTTATATATTAAGATCTGTTGGATTCATTTTATTATATGGTTAAGTTACTACTATTATTTGGATATTTTCTTATGACTATTTGAAGCAAGTCATAATTATTTTGTTCAGACGGTTATTCGATAAAATCTTGTATAGGTTATTTTTGAGTCCTATTTGTATATTGATTTGCCACACCAGGGTTTAGGATTAATAAAAATAATATTTAGAATATAATTAATTATTTACATTGATTTACTTGATCCGAGCTCGCGATAGCAGACTCAAGCATAACTTATAAATCCATAATTATATGCCCTTTTATATTTGGCTTGTTCGAACGGCTCGTTTGCTTTATTTTTCTAAGATTTTGAATGTTCATGGCAGTGATATGAGATTTGTCTTAGCAATTCTAAAGTTTCTTAAGATTGCATATTCTTTTTGTGAAATAATTTGACGAAATAGCTATTGGAAAAGTTTAAGTTTTTCATTCTCGAATTCTTTAAAACAAGTTTACCTATATAAAGAATAGATAGAATATATAGTGACATCTCCCCAAATATGATTTGATTTGTGTAAGGCATATACCTATCATCTATATATTAGAAATATAGAGTTTAACCTTATTTATAGAGTATAACATATAATCAGCCCATCAACGAGTTTAAAATAATACCATATGCCCATATTTATGGGATAAAATATGCAGGTCATCCTTCGAAGTTTTTAACCCTAGTTAGTGAGCTATATCATTGATCTTTGGTTCATATTTGTTTGGGTCTATAATTTATATCATATTCGTGTATCCTCTTGAATGAGATTTGATAGAGCTAGCTCTTGAGCCAGATTTCTAAGCAAAGTGTTGATGTTATTACCAAAGCACGAAGCGGTGATCATTTTTATAGCATTTCGTTCATAATTTTGATATTCGTCTTCTTTCATATTTGCTCATATGTCATTGATTCACATTGATTATTCTTTGCTGAGATTATCATACCTTACAATTCATTACCTTTCATATTAGTAAGGTTGGATCATTTAATAGTCTTGGGTTGGTGGCTATTCATTCCTGAGGATCATTGTAAAGATCATGCAAATGAAGTTACTTTGAAATGATATTGGAAACAATTTAAGCGTCTTGAATATTTATGGCATGTGTAAGTTTCATATAGCGTTGCCAACGGGCCATACATTGGTCATTTTTTGTACTTACCATTATTTTGTAAGACTTTGATTTGGGGATGTTGTTATTACATTACTATATTGAATAGGTGCTTAAAGTCTAGACCAAATGGAGCAAATTTGACTGCATTCTAGACTGATATTGCTAATATTTTTTTCACTAATGAGTTTTGTACAACATCATGATCCAGTATTTAAGATTTAATTATATTTATGTTACTCTGTGTTATGACAAATAATGTAGTCCACCATTATTTTTTTTTTCCAAATTAAGAAACTAATAAGTTTATTATAAATATGGTTATAGAGATTTGTGAAACATCTTGAACAACTTAGACATGCAATATGTTTTCTTCAATAATTTAAGAATTTTTGAATAATTTTGAGAAATTTAGGGAAATGATTTTAGTATCTCAGAAAATAATAATTGATAGATATGGCGACTCATGGGTCGGCCTAGGAACTCAACCCACTTGAGGAAGAAAGACCTAGGAGAGCAAAGCTCGGGAGGATGCTTCCCTAACTCAAGATCCAAAGGGCAATGCGGTTGGCCCAAAGAAGTCGATCCGGAACCGCCCAATAGAAAACGGTTAATTAGGGCTACATAATGTGCCACCCTAGTGGTTGTCCCTTTAAACAAGTAGCCGATAGTCATCATAACTCAGCGGATAACGACAGGTAACATTTGCCATAATGCATCCCAATGATTATGCCCCATGATATGCATCACTCCGTAGATGGCAGCTGTAGCTCAACAAATCTTCTTAGAAGGCAATTGCCATATAACGCCCCCGATGATCGCTCGGATAGTGGGATGAATAATCCCAAATAGCAACGGTTACCATAACTATCCCTCGTGATCGTTGAAATAGCTCAGCTGATCCACGCAGGCAGTTGTCACAGGCTGTTAAACCCAATGATAGCTATACCAACCCTCACTCTATAAATACCCATACTCCATCGCTAGGGATAGGATCGATCTCCTAATTAAGCAATCCTTGCATTCAGAAGCACCCTGTTGACTCTCAGGCATTAGCACACTCTGAGAGCCAGTAAGGCCACGCAACTTGTGAAAGCAACCAACCTAGAGCCACCCTTCTTAAAGAGCGCACACTTTTCAATGCCACTCTCCATCGAGCACACCTCTCGGAACCCTTTCCTTCACGATACACTCAATCCCCCATAGCCCATTTGTATCCACGCGCTCTACATTCTGCCATCTTTCTCATTGTTAAAAAAGGATTTTTGACTTAAGTATCGAAGGATATCTTGGGGAGCAAGTTCTACTATTCTGTAACCTCTTATTTGTTCTCTGTGGTATGTAGAATCCAGATTCATAGGGATGATGATCAGACCTACTCTATTTCAACCCACTGGGTGAGATCGATTGGTTTTCTAATTTGTATAGTGATCTAAATCTAGATATGCATCGTTAGCATCGTCTATGGGAACTGTCAAGAAAAAGTCCACTCTCGTAACCAAAGCAAGCAAACATGGTCAATACCAGGGTATAAATCAGCGCACCAGCTAGAGACATCGTCTCCCATGACTACATCCCCTTAGCAGGAAGTCATGGGGATGAACAACAGGCCCTTGACGTGTGGACGCTCCCTACCTAGATGGACACCATGTTTAAATTGCTCCAGATCTTGTGCACCCACTTGGACAGTCAACAATTGAGGGCTCCCTTCTCCTTCTCCCAGACTTTAGGTTCCAAGAAGAGAAATATGAGGAAGAGACACCCCACCGATAAGACCCAGCAACCTGAGGACCTTGAGACCTGGGCGACCACAAGTGATAGCACTCATTCGTGGCTAGAAGGCCGATTAAGCCACGGAGAGCGAGATGAAAGCCCTAAGTGCTAGAATCTGTGCTGCTCTCATGATGACCAGAGGCCCCCAACCTAGGAAAAAGCCTCTTGTAGCACACAGCCATGGAGGGCCTATAGTCACCCAATCAAGCACATCTCTCCGAACCATTCAGAGTTGAGGACCTTCATCAACACCAAGGTGATTGTGTCCTTCTCTCATATAGAGGAGAGAATGAAGAAGATTGAACTGCAAGTGTTCAAAGGAAGCACGGGCAGACAATCTGCTGACTTGAGAAGATCACCGTTCATGTGAGAGATTTAAATGCAGCCACTACCTTGCAAGTTCAAGTTACCGACTCTGAAATCCTACAATAGGAGTTACGATCTAATGGAGCATCGGATCACTTTCACATCCCTACTGAGCTTCCAGGGCATAGACGACACCACTATGTGTTTATGCTTCCCTCTGACCCTCAAGGGAAATGCTCGAATTTGATTCTTCCACATATAGCTAAATTTGATACGTTCTAGGAACTTGCCAACAGCTTCCTATCACAGTTCACCTCCAATCGAAGGGTAGAGAAATAATATTGGCACCTTGTCTACATCCGACAGGGTCCAAATGAAAACCTGAAGCGCTTCTTGGCCCGATTTAACGCTGAGGCTGGAAAGATATCAAAACTCACTAATGAGATGAAGTTGAACGCCTTTGAAGTGACTTTATAGCTAGGCAACTTCTTCAAGCTCCTAGTCCATCAGGACCCCCAAACCTTCTAAGAAGTTGAGACCAATACCTATGCATACATAACTGCAAAGGAGGCTAATGACACGAAGTGGCCAAAGCGGACAGACCACATTTTTCAAGGATTCATGAATGGGAGAAAGAGAAACGGAAACAATACCAACTCCCGAGATCCTAAGAAGTAGCCCAAGACAAAGTTGGGCATTTGAAGGGAGTTTAGACCCATGCACCTAATCCCTTAGAATAACTCTTGGACTAATGTCTCATAAAGATCCGGGATGAGAAGTATTTAAAGTATCGAAACAGCCTATGAACCCTAAGGGAGGAGATCAATCTAAGTATTGCTTCTATCATCAATCTCCAAGTCATAGTATTGAAAACTGTCAAAAGCAGCAGAAAGAGATAGAGGCTCTCATTTGGAAAAGGCACCTCACCAAATTTCTAGAGGACCTAGGACAGGTCCTCGACAAAGTGAGAGAAGACAAGCTAAAGTAGCAACAGCAACCAATAAGCTGGCTTGTGGTCGGAGTAGTCAACATGGTGACCACAAGACCACCCAACAGTGATATCTCAGACTGCTCGAAAAAAGCTTCCAATAGTAAGAAGTCAATGGTATGAGTTAGGAATAATATCATTAGTTTTAGTAACAATGATATGACACATGTAATTACTCTTTATTCTAACCCTCGGGTTGTATCCACACTCATTTTGGATGATACGATTGACTACCAGTTGAAATGAGTCTTCATTGTTAACAAAAGTTTAAGGAATTTGCTATATCTCTATGCTTACTTAAAACTTGAACTAAAAATAATTAGCTGAAATCAGTCAAGAGACCCATGTATGGACTAGATAATAAACCTTTCCCAGTCTAGAGTGCCATTCAATTGGAGGTCACTCTAGGAACATATCCAAAGATGACATCCCGCATGTTCGCATTCGTAATGGTTGACCTATCCTTGGTTTACAATACTATTTTGGGTCAACCTTGCCTAACAGCATTCAATGTAGTGATGTTAATCTTGCATTTGAAAATAAAGTTCCCAATGGCATGCAATGTCGAGGACGTCCTAGGCGACTAGTTCATCGGTCGGATGTGCTATTTATCTCCAATGACCTAGGCGACTCTCAAATAGTCGGCAAAAGATTTTGACCTCTGGGACAAAGCAACCCTACAATACGCACTGTCTAACTAGTTGACTGACCAGATCTCTTTGAACCCCGATAAGCCTAAGAAATGTATACAGATCAAGAGCTCATGATGGGTTAGCTATGCAACCACCTGATAACTTTACTCTGACAAAACTCTAAAATCTTTGCGTGGATACCTGTTGACATGTCAAAAATACTGACTAGAGTAATGATCTACAAGTTGGGTCTTAATCCAGATCACAAGCCCATCAGGCAAAAGCAGACAAACCACTCCATCGAGAAGTTGATTTCCATACGCGAGGAGATGAATATGCTACTTGATACAAGCTTTATAAGGGAGGTCTAGTACCCAAACTACCTGTCAAATATGGTCATCATAAAAAAGAGTAATGAAAAGTGGTAGATGTACGTCGATTTCACTAATGTGAATAAGGCATATCCAAAAGATAATTTCTCACTACTAAGGATTGACCTACTGGTTGACTCCACATCTGAGCATGAGCTGCTTAGTTTTATGGATACCTATTCAGCTTACAATCATATACGAATGAATCCAAAAGACGAAAACATACTTCATTTATGAGGGATTAGGGGATGTACTATTATAAGCTCATATCCTTTAACCTAAAAAATGCCAAAACCATATACTAGCGGCTCATGAATAAGATATGAGGCCCAGATCAGTTAGAATATGGAGGTGTATGTAGATAACATGCTTGTCAAAAGTAAAACAACCAGTGACCATATTCACAACCTCCAAGAGGCTTTCAGAGTATCCCAGATACACCAGATAAAGTTGAATCCGATCAAGTGTGCATTTGGGGTATCTTTTGAGAAATTCTTGGTCTTTATTGTCTCCTAATGAGGAATTGAAGCAAACCCCAAGAAGATAAAAGCTATCACGGATATGAGCCCGCCTCAAACTATGATGGAGGTCCAAAGGTTCACTAGGAGACTCACAGCACTCTCCCAATTCTTGACAAAATTGGTAGAGAAGTATCTTCCTTTCTTCAAGGCCTTAAGAGGAACAAAGGTGAGCAAATTCTAGTGGACCCCAGATTGCCAAACAGCCTTCCAAAAGCTAAAGGAGTACCTTGTCAACCCCTCTGAGGTCACCGCAAGAAGACAAAAAATTATTCCTGTACCTACCCATTTTAGATACTACGCTAAGTTCTGTCCTAATCAAGTAGTAGCGCAAGATGTAATGACTGGTCTACTACGTTAGCAAAGTTTTGACAAACACCAAAAATCGTTACTCACGTGCTAAGATTACTACTTTGGTGCTCGTCTATTCCACCTGAAAGCTATGATCGTACTTTTAGGTGTACAAAATTGTTGTCCTAACGGATCAATCACTGAAAATAATCTTGTAGAGACTCGATAAATCTGATCGACTAGTAAAATGGGCAATCGAGTTGCTTGAGTTTGACGTGAAATTTTAACCACGACTGGCCACCCTAGCAGATTTCATAGTCGAAATCACAACCCTAATTCCAAATGCCCTCGATTTAAGTGAAAGCACTAACGAGCAAGAAGAAGCTTCAACCTGGATATTACATGTGGACGGAACATCAACTCAGTTTGAGAGCAGAGTAGGTGTAGTTTCAAGGACTCCAGATTGATTAGAGATGAAATACTCGATGACTCTAAGATTCACAACCACCAATAATTTCACTGAGTACGAAGCATTATTGGCTAGATTTAGGCTGGCAAGGGAATGCTTGGCGAAGAATCTAATTGTCTACATCGACTTGGAGTTAATCGTCAGCCAAGTCCTCAAAAATTTTGAGATATCTAGGCCTTTACTTAGGAAATACCTCGCTAGAGAGAAAGGCTTGACCCAGACGTTTGACAAGGTTGAGATAACCCACATCTTGACGGAGGACAATTAGAAGGCTGATCAATTGGCGAAAGCGACTACAACCAATAACCCCATGCAATATGCCCGAGACATGCCAGGAGTTATTGCCTCCCTGAGCATAGAGGTGCTACAGATTTCGAACAATAAAAACTAGATGACCCTGTATAGAAGGTACCTCACCGATGGCCTTCTACCAGCCAATCCAGAGGAAGCCAAGCATATAAAAACGATAGTAGGTTGGTATACCACTATGGATGGGAGGCTATACAGATGAGGATACTCTGCCCTCTACATGCGGTATCTCATACCAGAAGACGCTGACTATATACTGAGCGAGGTGCACTTCAAAATCTATGGGTCGCACATTGAAGGAAAAAACTTGGCATTCAAACTCATGCGGCAAGGCTTCTACTGGTCGACGATGAAATGAGATTCCGTGGAGTTCTTGAAGAAATGCAAAAACGGCCAAATCTATGGCACCATTCCTCATCAGCCGCACATGAAACTGTAGGCTCTGCAATCACCATGGTCATTCGCACAGTGGAGGCTTGACATACTTGGCCCACTACTCATTATTTTCTGGTAGAGGAAGTTCATCATAGTTAGTATGGACTACTTTACAAAATGGGTTAAAGCCTCTCCACTAGCCTAGATAACTAAGTAGAATGTAACCGATTTCGCTTGGCAGAGTGTCATATCTAGGTATAGGAATCTCGAGGTTGTAGTCATAAATAACGGAACCCAATTCACTGGCAAGCATTTCACCAAAACTACATAAGTTTAGAAATGAGGCTAGCTCACACTTCTATCGTTTATCCACAAACGAACTGGTAAGTGAAAGTAACAAACTAAACGCTATTATATGGGCTAAAGATAAAGCTGGAAGATGATGGGAGCTCTTGGGTAGACAAGCTCCATTCCGTACTGTGGTCGTATCGGACGATGCCGAGGAAACCTACCCCCGAGACTCCCTTTAGCATGTGCTATGGGACTAAAGTGGTCATCCTGGTCGAGATTGGACTACCCAACCTCAAGGTAGAAAGTTTTAACTCACTCAATAATTCCGAACTGAGAGAGTATGCTGACTTGCTTGAGGAAGCCTAAGATGTAGCTGGATTATGCACAACAGCCTATTAATAATTGATTGCTCGGTGCTATAATAAGAAGGTGAAAGCACACCAATTTGAGGTAGGGGATCTAGTTTTACGGAGTATAGAGACAATGGAAAAAAATGCCAATAGGAAGAAACTCTCCCCAAATTAGGAGAGGTTATTCCTCATCTCAATGATTCTCTAGAGAGGTGCGTATAAGTTATGCAGCTAGAATGGCAAATTGGTTCCAAGAATATGGAATGCCATCCACCTCAAAAAATACTATCAATAATTCCTCAACAAACACATGTAAGTCTAGCATACATCACGCGGATTGTTTGTACTATGTACCATGTTTCAATTAATAAAATGAGTGTTTGTTTAATTTATTGTTCATATGAATGCTTGCATATCACCGTATAAAATCAAATAATCTAGATTGCCTCTTAGTCGGGTGAATGCCTTCACCTACAACACAACTGGTGACAACCTAGTTAAAAGTCTCGGTCTAGCTACCAAGTGACCAAAATGAGGTCGAACCCTAAACCTCGATCTAAACAACTGAGTGACCTACACAAGGCCAAACATTATGGCTTGAGAAGGCTGTGAACAAAAGGCTGACCTCCCCAACAAAGTGGCCACAAAAACCTTAGCGGGCTTTCTAGCATGCGTCCAATGACATTCACCCGAAGGAGATAGCACCATCAGTCAACGATGGTCAGCGGACTAAGATTAGATGCACAAAAGCTATGACATCCACTAATAGGACCGAGAATTGATATCTCGTGTGGACAGTATCCTAGACATTGTTAGAGCCCGGTGACTGTGGCAACCATACCTAGTCAGCCCCAGTGAGGCTCACAAACAGATGTGCTATGACGTCCTCCAACAAGAAAGAGCACCATCCCAAAAAGTTGTAGTTCTATAACTTCCTCCCACAAGAATGAGCACACCCAAACCAACACATTCAAACTAAGCCTGATTATAATAATAACAATGCTTAGCCTACAAATAAAGAAATGTTGAATAGAAGAACTTAGCATAAATAAAGAAACATCGGCGACAATGACCAAAACAATCTAACTAATTTGTTAAAAAATCAAAATATACATTAAGAAGCATCTGTTTGCCTCAAAGATACAAAATACTGCGCATACCTAAGGCTCAAACAGGTGACTATCCTAATGCTGGGAAGGCTCCCCTCCTCTCTCTAGAAAATCTACCAAGTCAGATTGGCATCGAGCACTAGTGTTCCTCAAATCGAAGAAACATACAAGAAAGTCGGGAGCCACCAAGGATGAGATCCATCTACAAAGGTTAACATTGTTCCAAAATCTATCATTTAGCATGTGGCCAACTTCCTCAGATTGAACTAGGTCCTCAGCTCTCCCTCAAGTTGGGCACACTCACCCCGGAGATTAGCAAGTTGTTGCTCAGCCCCCTAAAGTGCATCCTTGAGTAAGGCAATCTGATCCAAAGCCCAAAATTTCTCCTCTGTTAGCTCTTGGGATCTCACATGAGACTCAGACAGCTCTAGGTCGAGGCTAGCAACCCACTATTGACTTTGTAGAGCCTCGACAATAGCAACATTCACTCGGCCCTTCATTTCTTTGAGCATAGCCGGATCGACATGCATCTGGGTCAAGCAAGAGATCTCAGCATCCCAGTGGTGCACATAAAGTACCACTAGCATATCATTGCCTCTTGCTGGTGCAAGCAAGTCTCCATCAAGTGTAGATCCTATGGCTACAAACAAAAGACCAAGTGGTCAGACAATGACAACAATGGGTATGGAACCAAGAAACTATACAACTCGTACCTCAATGAAAGACTACTCCTCTGACGATGGACCCGGCAAAGATCGAGGCAAAGAAGCATGCAAAGTCCAACCCAGTAGAGGCTCGTATGACTGCTGGGGGGCACCCCAGAGCATGAGGGCGAAGGAGGGACATTCAAAACCCTAGAAACTTCAGGAGACAGAGCCTCCGAGTGAGGTGCCTCATCAGCCACCACTGCCTTTGTGACATTCTCTATAGGAGCCTTAGCCACTTGATCACTGTTGGGACCCTCAACAAAAATAGAAGGAGGGATGGGTGGAGGTTCTTTGGGTGATGAAATGATAACAATAGGGACCCCATATTGGGTTAAGGTTGAAGCATTGATCGGCTCACCTGGCACACCAGTCTCGGGGTCAGTTATTCTCACAGAAAAATGGACGGGGGGCTTATCGTCGTTGGCAGATCCAGCCACCACCTCAAGAGCTTCGAAATGACAAGGTTTGAGTCAAAGGAAGAATGAGACGGTGCTGCTCAGCTAGCCACCTTATTAGGAGAATCACGAATGTACAACGTCCCCAATTTTATCTTGGATTTGTGAAGTGGTAGAGCTGTAACATCTACCCCTTCTACCTAGAACTCCCGCTCGGCCCATGCCAATGCCCTTGTAGACAGCCAGTAGTCCTTTCGACAAAAGGAGTCGGAATGCTTCTCCACCAGATCCATCAATCACTTCGTCAAAATTTCTTCCCAATCTAAGATATCTCCAGCATAGGTGACCTCTACTCTACCCCATTTATTAGAAGGGGCCTAGTCGAAAGGGATTGACAAACAAAATAACCGTCCCTTCCATCCTTTTATTGAGTTTGGGTTCCCCCCACTTATTTGATAATGCCTGCGAGGGTGAATGAAATCCAATCCATCTTCTAGTTGAACTAGAAGATCTCCTTCACGATTGGGGCATCCAAGGAATGTCTATGTTGGTAGTAGAATACACACAAAGAAACCAAATATCGGATAGCATTAGGTTGGAGGTGCACAACCAAAATGTCTAGAGACACCAGGATCTCATGCAATTCTTGAGCCAAAGGGATTTGGAGGCCTCCCATTATATAGGCCTCATAGATGGTGATGAATCCGGGCGGTGGGTAGCAAGCCCTAGTGTTATCGACAAGCAATGCATATGAGATTGTGCTCGGGATATTGTATCAGACATACAAAGATTTGACGTCATAGAAAGTGAGAACGGATGGTATCGCATCGACACTCGGGGGAGCCATGGAAAGCAATAAAGGCAAACTAGGGTATAGCTATTTGAATCAAGAAAAGAAGTGCAAGAAGCAGCGAAGGCCAGAGTTTAAATAGACAATGCCTTGACCCAGGAGTGGCATCATTTGAGGATATCGAAGAGGTGTGCCTCTATGATGACCGCGACACATACCCGCATCTCAAAATGTTGCAGCATGTCAGTTCATTAGATTGATCATATCGTAACACAAGAAACGATACCTTGACACGCCCTTTTCCAAAGCGATAGAAGATTAACGATGTGCAACCCTAACGGATTTGAGACAGATTCGATTGATTCACGCCCTAGCTAGGCATTTAGGTCACATTATTCCCAGTCAGACAGTCAAAAGATCAAGTTGTCAAAGGTCCGAGTTATTTGATTGTCAGGAATAACATATCAGAAAGCAATGTTCAAATGCTTCAACTATTCACATCATGCAAGAATATTAGAGCAATGTAACATAAAGGCAACAAATGCTCAGTAATTCTATTTATCAGTTCCTTTTACAACATACAAGTTTACAACAATGGACATATACTTTAGAAGGAAATAAAAAATATATGTAGTAACCCGACTACATTTAACCTAGGGATAAACACCTAAGAAAGGAAGGCGCTCCCCTGAGGGAAGCCCACCCGACCTAAGGACGGGTACTAGAAGAAAACTCTCAACTACTAAGAAAAGTCTCAACACCTAACACATCCCACATTGGGTGGCTGAGAGTAAGAAAGAAGAAAAACCAAAAAGACTCTTGCCCCTAGAATGGAATCCCAACTATAAAAACAGCACATTTTAGATGGGCAAGAGAAGAAACTCTTTGTCTTTTCAGAGCCAAAAGTAGTGCTGCAAAGAGAACCACCCAGTGCCAAGGAGTGGAACAAAAAGCTGCCACCCAAAATCTAAGATTTTGTGTGAAAATAGTAGGTCCGGTTTTAGGATAGGCGTAAAAGAGGGAAATGAGAGCAGCTTCCCACATAAAAGAGGGTAAGTAAGGCAAACTTCAAATACATCCTTGAATTTTGTCTTCGAACATTGGAGAAGAGCTTTCTCAGATCTCAACTTGTGGCAGCGTAGGCTCCATGCCAGTTCCAAACTCTCACACTACTTGGTGGGTGAAGACGATTCATGATGCAAAGTGTAGACAGCCCATCCATTTATAGCCGAGAAGAAGATCAACAGGCAATCAATGCGGGATATTACACACACCAATGTAATCTACAGAAGATCAAGTCAAATCCTGACCGACTGAACGACAATTTAGTAGGTAGCCTAGGGAAGGAATGTGTGAGCAGGCCTATAGCTGGCACCTCTTCAATGAACTTGCTGAGAGTTAAAAAATTTAAACCTCTTGGTATGGGGAGCTAATGATGGGTACGAAAAACCATGGATCGGTCCAAGAACTCAGCCCTCTTGAGGAAGAAAGGTCTAGGAGATGAAAGCCCAGTAGGACGAGTCCCTAGCCCATGATCTAGAAGGCAATGCAGTTGGCCCAAGTAGTTTGACCCAAAACCACCTAGCAAAAGGGGGGAATTGGGACTACATAATATGCCGCCACAACAGTTGTCCCTTTAACTCAGTAGTCAACAGCCTTCACAACTCAACGCATAATGGCGGGTAACACTTGTCATAATGTAGCCAGATGATTGTGTCCCCACGATTGTGTATCACTCACTATATGACAATTGTGGCTCAACAAATCTTTTAAGAAAATAATTGCCATATAGCTCCCCCTATGATCGCTTTGACAGTGGGACAAATATCCCCAAACAGCAATGGTTACCATAACCATCGTCCATGATCGTTGAGACAGCTCAGCAGATCCATGCAAGCAGCTATTACTGGCTATGAAATCCAAGAATGGCTAAACCGGCCCTCGCTGTATAAATATTCCTTCTCTACGCAAGGGAGGGGATCAATCCCCTGATCAAGCAATCATTGCATTCAAAAGCACCCCCTTGATTATCAGGTGTTAGCACACACTGAGAGGTAGCAAAACCACTCTATTTATGAGTGCAACCAACCTAAAGCTGCCCTTTCTAAAGAGCGCACACTTCCCAAAGTCGATCTTCATCGAGCATACCTCTCGAAGCCCTATCCTGCATGATAAACTCAATCCCCCTAGCCTGTTTGCATCCATGTGCTCTACATTCCGCCATATTTTTCAATATTAGAGAAGGATTTCTTATTTGAGCATCAGAGGATATATCGGAGAGTGAGTCCCACCATCATCCAATCTTTCATTTGTTTTCTATAGTGTATAGGATTCAGGTTTCCTAGAGATGAAGACTGGACCTGCTCTAGTTCAACCCACCAGGCGAGATCGAACGGCTTCCTATTTCATATGGTAACCCAGATTCAATGACACATCAATAATAAAATGGTCATACATGTAAGCTAAATACAAAGAGAAGAAACAATAGACGCATGCATGAAATTTAAGATCAATAATCTCAATATTTAGTAAAGCATGGAAAAAGATATCTAAAATTCAATAGCTAAATTGAATGGGAAAGTCTTGAAATGCAATTGTTTTAACCAAATTCATAAGATTTTCCACATGTGTTCTTCAAAAATATCTTCCTTCCTTTCCCTGTCTTTTTTTTCTCTTTCTCTATCTTCTCTCTAAATTTTGATAAAAAATATTGAAAACAACTAAGGTCCTATATATAAGTTGAATGTTACCCGAGTGGCTACCTTGCGCCCCGCCTGTGGTAACACTGCCAAAAGATAGGAGCTATGACAAATATAGGTTGGTGCCTTAGCGCCTAGCTTGTGCTCCAACTATGACTACACCTTGTCTAGGGAGCACACGAGTGCCTATCGTGCACGAAACCTACAAGATCAATCTACCATTGTTTGCCATACCTCATATAGAATATTACTTTCAGACCCAATTGAATCCACAATTTAACTACAAAATTTAACATGGATTTTTTAAGTCAAATTTGTTTATTCAAAATTAGTACACAGGTATCACATCTCACCTACTCACTCGGCCAACAAGATCAATTGACTAGCAGCAGCGTTCTACCATGAAAACAACTCTGAAAAATTCCAAGTCTCTCTTGTTGGACGCTACAGTTGCTCCAACATAAATGGCCAACGTTTTAGTTTGCCTGCTGGAATTCCTTCACTCACGTTGCATTATCTCATCAGTTGCAACTAAAGCAATAAGTGTGGCCCATGTTAATTGTTGATGACCCTTCATTGAGCCCCATTCATTTTCTTTGGCTTTTCGTTGGTAATGATCAATGAAGGCAATTAATGAAATTGCCTTATAAATTATGATAATTGGCTTTGTCCCTGGCACCCACTCTCACCAATACACCATCTAGAAGAGAAAATGAGTGTCCAGAAGCTCAAAATTGGGTGAATCCAAATCCGAAAAATAGAGCAAGGCAAGTGGGCGGAGGTTTGTACATGATCCTTCATTCCGCATTTGTGGTTGTTTATACCACATCAATTGCTAACATTTGGTATCAGAGCGATTTTATGCCTCTACCTTTGATGTTCTGCCATTTTCCATTTTTCTCAAATTTTGAAAATTATTAAAGTTTCTATTTTTGTGATGATTCGGTGAAAATGAGCGTTAGAAATTATTGGAAAATTTAATTTTTGACATTTTCATAGATTTTTATCAATTTTGGTGTAAAAATGGTGTCGTTTCAACCGGGTCAAGAAATCGGGTCAAATCAAAAATATTCGGGTTCGGGCGAACCCGCTGGAGGTTGAAAACGACCTGAACGGCGTCGTTTTGTCTGTTGCTACACTGTCCAAAATGGCATCATTTTATAGTATCCTGCATTTAATATAAAAAAAGGATTTCAAACTTGGGCTGTTTTTCGTGCACGGCCCAATTCCTGCGTCTGGCATTTCCCGCATCTGCCTTTGGGCTGTTGGCTTGACGGCCTACAGGCATGCATGGCCCACATGCACGCTGGCCCATTACTGTAGCAAAACATGGGAAAATCGCGTTGCAGTAGGATTCGAACTCGGGACGCGGCGTGCAGGGGGAACCCTTCACCGCTGCACTGCCGCGTGCTTAGTTAATAATAAAGGATTTAATTCCTTTTAAATGATATCAATATATACTGTAGAATAATTGGTAAAACGCTGCATGCACGCGCAGCGGTCGGAATTCGAACGCAGGACCTCTTGGGCGAACGTAGCATTACCGCTGCGCTGAACACGCATTTGTTATTTATAATAGGG
>JAODPA010142312.1:0-15739 GCA_025585075.1 Nepenthes mirabilis | reverse complement strand
AAATTAAATAAAATGAAACTAATTGGATAAATTTGTTTTTAATTTATTTTTCAAAAAAATCATCACTGAAATTTACACTTTTATCCCTTGATTGCTGCTATTTCCGTGTAATTTCAATTCAATTCATTTGTTTGACGCTTTTATAGGTCCAAAGAAAATAATTATCAATAAAACAGGTGACAAAGCTTGAAAACGGGCGAGGAACACACCCACAAGTGATAACCAATATATTTATTTTCCTTAATTTTTAAAAAAATTAATCTGAAGTCTAATCCTTTAATTTTTATTTTTTATAGAATATGCAGAAATAGAATTTCATACTTTTTAAGTTATCTCATGAAATTTTAATATAGTATATTGATAAATCTATTACTCATGAACCTAAAGGACCCGACCTCACAGCAAACCCATACCTTAACAAACCCATGCCTTAACTCTAGCACAACAAAATTTTTTCAAAGTGAAAGATTTTACATTACCTAAGTAAGAGGATCACACCTGTAAATTACACTATAAAGTCAGGTACTCTCAAGTTTGGAAGAGTAAACTCCGAATGACTCGACATCGTTAGGAAGAGGGCCTAACCTCTATCCAGGAGCCACCCTCCTTTCAAGGGGCCTGCCCTTCTTCCGGAAGCTGAGATCCTTATGTCCAAAAGCCAGTCATTCGTCTGGGAGTCAAGAACCCTTCGTCTTGGAGTTAGGAGCCCTCCGTCCCGGAGTCGGGATCTCTCCGTCCAAAAGCCAGCCCTTCGTCCAGGAGTCAGTCCTTTGTCCTGTAGTTAGGAGCCCTTCGTCCAGGAGCGAGCCTTCCGTCATGAAGCCAAGAACTCTCTATCTAGGAGCTAGCTCTCTGTCCAAGACTCCTCCGTCTCGGAGTTGGGAGCCCTTCGTCTAGGAGCCAACCCTCCTTCTCTGACTTAGGAGCCTTCCGTCTTGAAGCCAAGAGCCATTCGTATGGAGCTAAAAGCCCTCCATCCAGGAACCAACCCTTCGTCTCGGAGCCAAGAGTCCCCCATCTAGGAGCCAATCCTCCATCCTGGAATTAGGAGCCCTCTGTCTAAGACTCAACCCTCCGTTCAAGCGACCAAGTAGCCGGCCCACTGTCAGTGGAGTTCAGTCTTCCACCACTAAGTTATCCCTATACCAGGTGGATTGCAAAGCCACCCCTAAGTTGGGCGCACTATAAAGTTGCCTTTAATTCGAGCGTGCACTAACACTCAATTTCTCCACAACTTACATCTACGTATTTTTTTATATCATCATTACATCTTTCTATTTTCTGAAAAAAATTCTGACTTGGAGGATAAATTGTAAAATAAGTCATACCAATCCTCTGACTTTTTATTTATAATTTGTAGTGCACATATTGCAAGTTAATAAAAATAAAAATCGGACCCGCTCCAACTCGTCCTGCAATAGAAGATCGAGTGGCTCTTTAATTTGTACCACAACCCAAATACCAGTGATGCATTATTGGTATTGTATGTGGGAATGATTAAAAAGTCTTTCCACTTCACAACAACGAAACAAATATGATCAATATTCAGACTCTAGCCAGCACGTCGTTTGAAGATATCACCTCCCATGGTAGCGACTCCTCCTTAGGTAGCCACGTCAATGGGTGACCAACACCAAATATACGGGCACTCGGTGCTTGGTTGAGCACCTACTTCCATACCCTTTGCACTCGTTTGAAGGCGTAACATTGTGGGCTCCATCCTTCGATTTCAGGATAATGGAAAAAGATCTACATCCCAAGTACGAGCCATTGTACCAATTGGAGGTATCATTGCCCGTGACAATTGTGATGTCCCATATCCTCGTTTACACTTAATGGTACGTCATATTGTATATAAGTCCACAAAATATACAACAATTATACATATGATTCATATAATTATCATATCAAGTGGTTCCAACCCCAAACAAATAGAATATGGTGTCGGATTCTTCAAAAATAATACTAGGAACCAAAATTATTACTATAAAAAAAATCTCCGGAAGCACAAATAATGACCATAATAATTTACGAAAAAAGTATAACCAAATAAATAATACCAACATTGTATTTATTTATTCATCACAAGCTAAAGTACATAATTTCTTGATTACAGATTATCCACTATAGCACATTACAATTCATCACCACTCAAACCTAATTAATTTCTGACTTCAATTCTACTCACCAGATATCAATTTGTGTTTGCCATCCAAAGGGTTAGAAAAATAGTAAGAGAATAAACTAAATACTCAATAAGGTATATATAACAAAGATATGCATATTTATACTTAAAATAGAAATATATTCGTTAGAGAAATATGAATTATATAAAATATGCATGAACTTTTATCTTCTTTAACTTTTTTATTTTTTAATCAATATGATCAATCTTGTTTATCATTTATCTTTAGGGATTAGGGCTAATAAGTCTTACCAATTAACAAAACAGTCAATCAAGAAAAAGATTGTGTTAAATCTATACAATCTAAGATCTTAACCTATTTATTATACCCCGAGATGGGTGGTACATAATTATTATATCTTGGTAGATAGGGCCTAAATCTGCCTTTATTGCCCAATGGTGCTAGGGGCAATTTCTTGATTTTCACTACAATATCTTAACGTATGTTATGAAATATTACCCTCAGAAATAATTTTTAGTCCAATTTATTGATTCCTTTTTAAAAACTTCTTATATAAGCTTTTATATTTGTTCTTAATACTTCTTCTTAGTTTTTTTTTTCCTTTGGAAGAGAATAATCATATTTCTTGAGAATTGTAAAGTTTTAATATAAACTTTTTATAATATCAAAACATATGAATTATATTTCTTACCAACTAACAGAGCGGACAATCAAGAAAAAGATTATGTTAAATCTACACAATTTAAGACCTTAACCTCTTTATTAGAACCCAAGATAGGTGGTACATAACTATTATATCCTGGTAAATAGGGCATAAATCTGCCTTTATTGCCCAACGACACGAGGGGCAATTTCTTGATTTTCACTATAATATCTTAAGGTATGTTACGAAATATTACTCTCAAAAATAATTTTTAGTCCAATTTATTGATTCCTTTTTAAAAACTTCTTATAGAAGCTTTTACACTTATTCTTAATACTTCTTCTTAGTTTTTTTTTTTCTTTTGGAAGAGTAATCATATTTTTTGAGAGTAGTAAAGTTTCCACATAAACTTTTCATAATATCAAAACATACGAATCATAAAATACGATAATTTGTAATAAACCATAAGTCATAAAAGAAATCAAATGCATTGATCAGTTTAATATTTTTAACTTAAAAATTTTACTTATGTTAAAAATTCAGATTTAATACGTAGTATATTTGGTCGATTAGGTTACCGGTTTGGTAGTTGGTTCAGGGCTAACTCAGTTTTTTCAAGTATAATTTCTTAATGATTTGGTTATCGATTCATGGTCGATTTAACAGTTGGTTTAAAGATTGATCGATGCTAATTTTTACCACTATATTTCATCATTAACAATCCGATTTAATGAACTAGTTCAAAGGTTTAAAGGATTTCCATGAACTAAAAATTTTAGCATACATCGGGCCAATTCAGTTGCTTGTTTAAGACCCGATTCGGTGGCCGATTCGAGGCATTTTTAATAGGTTGATACTTCATCATTATCTCAAGACACTTAGGCTTATATGACTACAGGTTCAGTTGATTTGGGGCTCGATTCAAGGCTGGTTCCGTAACTGCAAATTCAGCATCAGCATGGATGCTGTTAGTTGGTTCGGTGGCTATTTAGGGGCCCAATTTAGAGGTCAATTTGGGGTATCCTTGGAAACTGGTTCACCGGTGAATAATTTAGTCTTAGTACATGATGATTTGGCTGGCTTGGTTGCCAATTCAAGGTCCAATTCAGTCAAATTCCCTAAGCTACCAGGTTCAGCATCAACATGAATGTTGGGGCCGATTTTGCTACTGATTTGAGGCTCGATTCGGTGGCTAATTCTGGTCCAATTTTACAGGTTGATACTTTAATATCACCATAATATACTTAGACTAATATGTCTGCCGGTTCAACCGATTTAAGGCCCGATTTAGGCCTGATTCAAAGGTTACAATTTCAGTATCAGCATGGATACTGTTAGCCAGATATGTTACTGTTTAGGGGTCCAATTAAGTTACTAGTTTGGTTCCAAATTTATGGGTTGACTTTTCAATATCACCTTAAGACACTTAGGATAATATGATTGTTGGTTTAGTTAGTTTGGTGGCCGGTTCAGGTGCGATTTAGGAGTTGAAAATTCAGCATTAGTATGAATGCTGTTCAGTTGATTCTATTACTATTCAAGAGCTCAGTTTAGTGATTGGTTCAAGGTATTTTTGGCAGTCGGTTCACAAGTTGACACTTCAATTTTAGCACTTGAGGGTTTGGCCAGTTTGGTAGCTGGTTCAGCCAATTTAGGATCCTGTTCAGTTTGCTTTTCCCAAACTACCAAGCTCAGCATCAGTATTAGTAAGGATATTGGGGTTGGGTTCTACTACTTATTTAGGGATTCAATTCAATGGTCCATTCAACCCACTTTTATAGGCTGTATTTACACAATATCAGTAAGGTACTTAGCTAGTTGGTTATTAATTTGGGGCTGGTTTGGTGGTCGGATGGTGGCCAGTTCAGCTGATTTACAGCAAGGTGTTCAGTTTCTTATCTTATTCAAGTTGTTGTTCTAACTCTTTCTATCATTTCTTTTCTTATGTAAAAATGATGATATGATAAAAACAATGAGTAATCTAAGTATTGGAGTAACAACATTTAAGAAGAATTCACAAGAATCAGCAACAATTGAAGAAAGGAATTAAAATACACTTGCCAAAAAATTAAGTTTTGCTTCTCTTGCTTTTGATTCAACCTCTTCTACTTCCTAGTTCTACCTCTTTTTTTTCTCTTGGTTTTCCCTTATTTTCTTCCTTTCTTCTTTTACGTGTCTCTCCCTTACTTCCTTTCTTCCTTAATTTTTTTCTACAAATTTCACATATAAAAACTCCTGAATCAACTACCCGGGCCAATATAGAAGAAAGCATGACCATCTGTCTTTTTTCTTTACAAAAATCTTTATCTGTGGGCTTTCACCGCCTCCCATAATACAGTATAATACGAATTTTGGGAGGTTTCTTTTCTTTATAAAAGAGACACTATCTGACTTTCTTGGTAGTTTGCTTTCAGGTTTCGGTGAGAAGTGAGGCCTTTCCTATTATGCCTAGCGAAAGTAAGCCGAGCAAGATCCGAAAGAATTCAAGACCTAAAAAGCCAAGGTAATGTCTTAAAGAAGTTCCATTCGCTTCCCTTCCCTTTTCTTGCCACGGTTCATGTTTGCTGTCTATTTCTCTTCTTCCCTCATATTTGTTGCCTATGATGTTGCCATGTGTTGCTGCTATATTCTGTTGTGTGTGTGCCAAATATTTGTGCCATGTGTGTACTGTTCTCTTGTTGAATTTCCTAGCTGAAATGTAGTGGAGCTGCCGTGTGTTTGGAACAAGAATTTATTATGCTGTATGTTGCTGAATCATCAGCTCTTTGGAAGCATGAAACTGCCGTATGTGTTGTCTTTCCTTATGCCATGCGTGTGTATTTCATATTAAATAATTGAAATCTTAGTTGAAGTGGAACTGCCGTTTGGAGCTTGCTGAATTATTTGAATATTCAGCTGAAGTGGCAGCTGAATTTTTCATGCCATGTGTGTGTTGTTTCTTATTAAATATTTGGAATTTGAGGCCTCATGTGGCAGCTAAGGTCTTGTGCCATGTGTATGCTGATTTCCTATTAAATATTAGAGAGAATATAATGATGTTGTGCACCATTTTACTTGCTGAATTCTTACTGAATTTAGCTGAATTTTGGGGCAGCCATGTATGTGTTGAAGTCTTGTGCCGTGTGTGGATTGTGCTCTTACTGAATTATTAAAAATCCAATTGAATTTTGATATTATCCTATGCTGCCCGAGTGATGCAACATGCTATTCTATGTGGTGTACTGAAGTACATTAAATTACTTAATATTTAATCAGTTGAGTTAAATTCGGTTACTAATTTGGTAAAAATTCGGTGACCGAGTTATCTTTTTATCAACCGAAATTAATTTGGTTGCTATTAATTGAAAATTCAGCATTTGTACTAGTTTTTTGTTATCCCAAAATCAATTTAATTGATAATCAGTTGAAATTTTGGTAGTCGAGTTATCCTTTTATTAACGATAACTAGATCGGTTGTTAACCGGGTCCTTTGGATAAGTTTTTTGTGTCACCATTGTATCTCAGGATGAACCTCTAGCTAGCATAATAAATCTTAATTCTTACTGAAATTCTTAGGCCTATGAAAGTCTTCAAGTCCATATATTTTAATTTCAATATTCAGTAATTTTGAAATGTCGGACACTTTAATTTAAATTTCTCTACGTCCTTTGACCTCAATTTTACATTTGTTCAATCAATTATGTTTTGCTTGATAAGAAAATCTCGAGCTTATAGCAACGACCCTTGCCAGGTAGCCATGCGGATGAACAACCAACCCCAAGTGTGCAAGCACTTGCTGTCCAGTCGGGTGCTTTGGACTTATTGCCCCCATACCGTCTACACCCGTCTGAAGATGCAACATTGGGGGCTCCGCCATTCAGGATCCAAGGGATCAAAGAAAGTCAGTATCCTCAGAAGATTATCCAACTTGATAACCTCGGGACCCGAACGGCACTGAGTGCCAAGGCCCAGCAGTAGCCAAAGGACCAACCTTGCCACGAGATATGGAGTGAAAGCTCAAAGTGGCAACACTTCTCATTGGTCCGTTGCATAACGGCAAATCCCACAAAAGCTATCGTTGTTCTAACAATTGGGATTGGACATGCTCGGCCCACTATACATAGTATTACAGCAAGTATTGTTCGGCCAAATACCATACCAGTTCAAGGTACCTAAGGTCATATTGGCCAATAACAGAACCCAAGTCACTAGCCATTGGACCACCTGGCATGACAGTAAGGCATTGCCCAGCCAGTCCACGGTGGAGGACCACTTCCCACGGAGTATAGAAGCTGTAGGGAAAGTGCCTGTCAAAGCGCTTCGACGATCCTCCGAGGTGCTATACGCCGGCTGTCAATCTGGGATGGTGAACCGGTCCCAAGGACAGCCTGCCATCCATCACCTAAACCAATGACGATTTCATGTCAAATCCAAGTAAGTCTTGCATCCATCATACTGCCTATTCAAATCATATTTCCATTAATAAAATAGTCATTTTATCTGCTCATGCAAATACTTGCATACCATCTTATAACAACAAGCGACATAAACTACCCTTAAGTAAATTCATATTCATTTGTTATAAAACTTTGTCCCTATATCGAGCAGCCCATGGACGGTCGAATTTGAACCTCGGTTCTAGCAACGGAGTGGCCCATTCACAGTAGAATTTGCATGCATCATACTGCCTGCTCGAATAATATTTCCATTAATAAAATAGCCACTTTATTTGCTCATATGAGTACCCACATGCCATCTCATAATAACAAGTGACCAAAACTGTCCCTAAATTAGGTAAATTCATATTCCCTTGTTACAAAATCTCGGCCCCATATCAAGCGGCCCATGGATGGTTGAATTTGAACCTCGATTTTAGCAACTGAGTGGCCCATAGGTGGTCGAATTTGAACCTCGATCCCACACCAAACGGCCCACACGCAGTTGGACTTAAATCTCGGTCCCCTCACCGAGTGACCCATCTGCGGTAAAACACCCATGATCGGGGGCTATTGGATGTCTCCTTAGGAGGCTTTTACAGTATGTGTGCTGCGACTGCGACCTCCTTTTGATGGAGAGAGCACCATCAGTCGATGACGGTCGACAAACTAGCACTAGACGCATGTGTGCTACAACGTCTCCAAATAGAATTGAGCACCGAATCGGTTACGTGTGGGCGACGGTCTAGACTTTGCCAAAGCTTGGCAGCTGTGGCTACGAAATCTAGCTGACCCTTGCGAGTCTCATCCATCCCCGTGCCACGACATCCTTCCATAGGGCATAACACAAACGGACAAATACGTTCAGTAAGCTAGGCAACGATAGCCTCAAGGTTTAGCCAGCAACCACATTTCCTGAGCACAATGACCTCCTCCAGGTAGGACCGAGTGCAATCGGCTAAATATGTCACGAACTCGGACTAAACAAGTCAATTCTTGGATATTACAAAATGTATTCAGTCGAGTCCGATGACAACAACACTCATGCTCAGCCGACAAGTGAGTCCTCCCTATGCCACGAACCCCTCTCGGTAGGAGAGAGTGCAGCCCGTTGTGCACACCCAGGTCGACCTAATGGTAATGATGACAACAGCGCTCGCTCGGCTTTCCATCTCTCTCACCGTTCACTCCCAAAGTACGTCCTCGGAATCTAACGATTCAAACTAGAGCCTGAGATTTCTCCTCGGTGGGCTCCTGGATCTTGCTTAAGGCTCAAACAGTGAATAGTCGAGGCAAGCGGCCAGCACAGGACCCTCCGGTGCCTCAATAGTAGTAATGACAGCACTCAGCCGGCAAGAAGAAAAGTATCGGATGAAGGAGTATGGCATGAACAATAAAAATGCCATCAACGATGATCAAAGTGATCCAATTGGCTCATCAGGGTACGCATCTATAGACACCTAACAGTTCCAAAAGGTATAAGATGCTATCTATGCCTACAGCCTAACTAGATGGCCATCCTAATAACGAGGGTCCCCCAAAGAGCGTGGCGCAAGCTCTCCATCTTCTCAAACTGGGAAGCCTATCCAGTCAGAGCAACAAGTGCTCCAACATTCCAAGAGTTCAAAAGAAATTTGCAATCGTCGGAGAGACTCTTCATCAGCAGAGGCGGATCGAGGACATCCCATCTAACCGGAGCCTGGCCCTCATCTCTCCTTTCAATCAAGCGCACGTGTTTGGCAGATCAGTGAGCCACCGCCGGCTCTCCCAGAGCTCATCCTTGAGCGATGTGATCCAATCCAATGCCCAAGCACTAGCCTTTGAGAGCTCCTAAGATTTTGTTTTGGATTCGAACAGTGCTTGGTCGAGGTAGCTAGCCCGTTTCTAGCTTTGAAGTGCCTTGGCAACAACAGCATGGACTCGGTGCTCCATTTCCTCGGAGTTACCATGCACCCAAAGGATGAGAGTAGCTTTGCCCTCCAGCAAGTGCAGGTCTTCTTCCAGCAAGTGAGGCGCCCCTTGGAGCACCATGTCCCAAAGGTGGCTAGCCGACAGTACCTAGCTCTGGCAAATTTGAGGATGATTCGACCGGCCATTCCCTGACAAAGCATCAAGGTGAACCGTCACGAGTCAGACTGAAGACCGAGTTGCAGCCAACTAATTTGTCAAGTCATTAAAGAAGTCACGCAGCAAATGGTTCTCAACCCTGACAGACTCGAGGCAGGGTTGACCGACCCATGTCTCGACTAAGTGCTGGGACAAGAGGCTGAGCAACAACCTGACAAAAGACCGAGCCGTCATTGTGCCACCCTGTTGGAATGTCAAGGATCCAAACAATAGAGGACCAGTGGAAATTGGGAGATCATGCCAAACTTTGAACATTTTCTCGGCTTTGCGAATCCTTTTTCAGTGCCACAACTTCCTTTTATAGGAACAAGTGCTACCCTACTCAAGTGATCAATCATGCTCGGCGACGATAGCAAACCATGATTAGCTAGCCAGCAAGTGATCCTTACGCCACTACCTCCTCCAGGCTGGAGCGAGCGCAGCCGAGCAGACAACACTGAGTCTCCAGCACTTTGTCCCTCAGGACAAGTTTGCTCTGAAGATCAGCAAGATGCCAGTCGACCCCCTGGTACATGTCCTCGCAGTGAGGTGATCCAATCTGGAGCTTAATGCTTTTCCTTTATAAGCTCTCAGATTTTGTCTGATACTTGGACTGCTCACCATCGATGCTGGCAGTCCATTTTAGCATTGAAGCCCATCGGGGGGCTCATTACCCACGGTCCATCCAGACAAATCGCTCTTGTCCAAGTCGATTGACCAAACAGATCAAAGCCTGGCCTCCTCGATGACTTGCCAGCAGCCAAGGTAGACTTCGGATGCATCCCCATATCATCAGCTTCAAATAAGGAAGGGAAACTCCTGCCGATCCCAACTTGTGGTTATGTGGACTCCGTGCCAGCTCCAAGTTTTTGCATCACTTAGCTGGTGGAGACGATTCATGAAATAAGGCATAGAGAGCCCCTTTATTTATAGCCAGAAGAGGGAGTCCATTAGCATCAAATCAACGGGGTCATGTATGATGATGTCCCATCATGACATGCCAGGAGTTAAAGTTTTGAACCTCCCAACATGAGAGACAAGTGTTGGGTCCTGCAGCCATGAGCATAAAGGGCCAAGCCTTTCAGTAGGTCCACACCTTAGCTTCAACCCAAAAAAAGTTTTTCAAAGTAAAAGGTCCCACATTATCCAAACAAGTGGAGCACACTTGTGAATCAAACTATAAAGCCAAGCACTCTCAAACTTGGAAGGATAAGTTTCGGACAGCTCGGTATCCCCAGGAAAGTGGCCTACCATCCAAACAGGAAACTTGCCCTCCTTTCGGGAGTCAGGAGCCCTCCAAATTGGATCCAGGAGCCCTCCGTCCAGAAACCAACCCTCTATCCCGGAGTCGGGAGCCCTCTGTCTAGGAGCCATCCCTCCCTTTAAGAGTTAGCCTTTCATCTCGGAGTTAGGAGCCTTTCATCCAGGAGTCAGCCATTCATCCAAGAGCCAATGGCCCTTCGTCTAGGAGCCAAGAGCCCTCCATCTCGGTACTATGAGCCTGTCTAAGAGTCCTCCATCCTAGAATCAGGAGTCCTCCATCTAGGAGCTAGCTCTCATTCCAAGAATCAGTCCTCCTTTTTGGAGCCAGGATACCTCCGTCTAGGATCCAAGCCTTTGTCCAGGAGCCAAGAGCTCTCTATCTTGGAGCTAGGAGTCCTCCATCCAGGAGTCAGCCCTCTGTTCCGGAGCTAGGAGCCATCCATTCAGAAGCCAGCCCCTCCGTTTAGGCGACCAAGTGGCTAGCCCACCATCGGCGGAGTTTATTCCTCTACCTCTAAACCACTCCTTAATTGGGCACACCGCAAAATCGCCCCTAAGTCGGGAGCACCTTAAAGCCACCCCTATGGCGGATGCATTGCAAAACTGCCCATAAGCTGGGTGTACTACAAAGCCGCCACTATATCAGTGCACCACAGGGCAGCCCTTAAGCCTGCAGCATCGTAAAACCGCTCCTAAGCTGGGTGTACCTCAAAGTCAGCCATATATCGGGAGTACCTCAAAGACACACCTAAGTCGGGCGCATAGCAAAGTCGTCCCTAAATCGAACGTAACTTAAAGATACCCCTAAATCAATCACATCGCAAAGTCGCCCCTAAGTCAGGCGCATTAAACAACCGCCCTTAAGTCGAGCGCACCACAAAACTGCCTCTAAATCGGGCGTGTGCTAACACTCAATCTTTTCACAATATACATCTAAGCATTTCTTTTATATTCTCCTTATATCTTTCTATTTTTTAAGAAAGATTTTTAACTTGAATATCGGATGATAAATCGAGGAGTGAGTCACGCCAATTCTCTGACCACTTGTTTATAGTTTGTGGTATAAAGGTTTTAGGTTAATAGAGTTGGAGACCGAACCTGCTCCAACTCGGCCTGCAGTAAAAGATCGAGCGACTCCCTAATTCGTATAATAACCAGGATACCAATGATGCATCACATATAATTATTTACAGATATAATCCTGATTTATTAGATAAAGCTGCACTACACTTTTGTATACCTGTGAAAATAAATATACATTTTGAGATTGATCAATTGTATAAAAATATTTGATGGGTACAGTCTGATATGGACCAACCCAATACTCAATTGGACAAGAGGCCCAAATGCTATTGATCCAACAAAAGAAGTCAGAAAGTTTATCAAGTAATAGCGTTCGAATATATGAACAAAAATGTATTATTTGAATAGCCAGATATTTAATAAGCCGCTTAATAACTCGATATAAAGATTAGCCAAAATGACTCTGTAATTGAGAGCCAAGTGGCCCTATTATTGAATGGGGATGGTCATTATATATTGTAAATAATGCCTCTCATTACTGATTTGAAGCGATATTATATATATGGAATTAATTTTAGATGATAACTAAGCAAGCGATACCTTTGGCTACAAATATAACCTCTTTCAAACAAAAAAATAGAGAGAAAGAGAGATGAAAGAAAAGCCACTTAATTGAATGAATGCACAAAGAGTGTAACCCTCCAAACACCCACTCATCCCCATCTATTCAAAATTTTACCGTCTTTTTTCTCATATCTTTCAAATCCAAATAGCAAATCACTGATTTGAGTATCGAAAGATATATCAAAAAGTGAGTCCCGTATATCTTTCACATCTAATTTGATTTTTTGTATTATGTAGAATTTAAATTTATAGTTACAAATACCAAACCTGTTATTATTCGGATATTTGAGTGAATCTAAACGACTCCCTAATTTGTATGTCAATTCAAAATCGCAATATGCATTATTAACACCGTCTGTAGAAAGAAGCGTGAGGACTCAAGCCACTCATTTGAAGAAAAAATACGGTCGATACTAGGGCTCAATCAAATATGCCGTCCAAGAACAATGTTTCTCTTGACGACGGCCTGATAGGG
This sequence comes from Nepenthes mirabilis, assembly GCA_025585075.1. Taxonomy (NCBI): domain Eukaryota; kingdom Viridiplantae; phylum Streptophyta; class Magnoliopsida; order Caryophyllales; family Nepenthaceae; genus Nepenthes; species Nepenthes mirabilis. Next base: position 3,043 of record JAODPA010142312.1, on the reverse strand, counting down.
AGTAGCATCACAAATACTCAATCGCCTACAATTATAAACGTGGACACAATGGTAGCCCAGGTTGTCTCCATGTCCAATATTTTCTACTCCCTCTAGAACAGATTAGAGGGACCCCCACCAGGGTTTCATCCTAAAATTCTCAAACTTCTACATCAAGAAGGAAGAATCAGAGAAGAATGCATGCATTTAAGGACGTAATTTCATAACCTAAATACCTTGAAACCCAAGAAGCCTTGAGTGATAGGAGTGTGAGTCAGCTTGAAGGATGATTGAATTTCACAACCCTGGAGGAAAGCCCAGAACAACAAAATCTACATTGTTCCTAAAATGTGGGAAAGCCATCGGCTTCTGACAAGGCTTCGAGTAGTAGTCTTCCATGAAAAGTCCCTAACTAACGAGTCCCACATGTTTTAGCAAACCATTCAGAGTTGATAACATTTCTCAACGCGAAGAGGGTTACGTCTGCATCTAAGGTGAATGAGAGAATTAGAAAAATCAAACAACAACTGTTCCAAGAAAGTACGTATGAACATTCGGCTGAGTTAGGCAAGTTGCCATTTATAAGGGTGATCTGGATGTACCGACTTCCTCTTAAGTTCAGATGCTAACTTTGGAACCTTACAATAAAAGTTTCGATCTAGTGGACCATTTGGATCACTTTTGCATCGTGTTGAGATTTTAAGGTCTAAGAGATCTAACCTTATGTCTCTTCTTCTCATTAACTCTTAAAAGAGAGGCTCGAATTTAATTTTACCAGTTGGCACCAAATGTGATTCAAATATTACAAGAGCTAGCTGATAATTTTCTATCCCTGTTTACCTCCAATAGAAGAGAAAAAAAGTAGTCGTGGCACCTCATCTGAATTCAATAAGGTCCAAACAAAAATTTAAAGTGCTTCTTAACCCGATTAACGTGGAAACCCAAGAAATATCAAAACTAACCGATGAGATAAAGTTGAACTCCTTCATGGCAACTGCACAGTCAACTAAAATTTTTGAATATTTAGTTTAGTAAGAGTTTAAGACCTTTCTCGAGGTAGGGACCATTACCCGAATATATATTGCTTTCGAAAAGGCTAACAAAACAAATAGGCAAGATTGTACGGACCCCCACCTGGGATCGATTGGTAGAAAAAAGAGAAATGGTGACAACTTCTTCACCCGAGATCTCAAGAAGCAACCAAGGATAAAATCGATAGTCAGAAGGGAATACAAACTTTTGAATTTAACTCTATTTAATGACATTCGAACAAATATTTTGATACAGATCCGTAATGAGAAACTCTTGAAATTGCTCAAATTGGTCAACATCCTAGAAGGAAGGACCAGTCGAGATATTGTTTCTACCATCAATTTTCAGGTCACAATATCGAGAACTGTTGGATTCTGCAGAAAGAGATAAGACATTTATTCAGAGAAGATATCTCAATAAATTCTTGAGAGACCTGAGATAAGCTCCTAGGATTGCCAACAACGATGAGACAGAATCACAAGAACAACTACATTCGAAGTAGTAAATATGATACCAATAAGGCCACCTAAAAATAAAGCTTCGAACCATCCTGAAAAAACTTTCAGCAATAAGAAATGGAGGCCCAAATGTCAGATATTAAATGAGCTATTTAATAACTCGATACAAAGAGCGACAAAAATATCTCTATAATTAGGAGTCAAGTGGTCTTATCATTGAATGAGATAACCGTTACACACGACAAGTAACACCTATCACTATTGATTCAAAACTATATCATACACATGTAATTGATTTTAGATACTTACCAACTAAACGATGCCTTTGACTATAAATACAATTTCTCTAAAACAAAAAAGGGAAATGAGTAAAAAAAGAAAATCCACTCAATTGGATGGGTACATAAGGAGTTTTGTCACGAACTCGAATCAAATAGATCAAAATAATAAATAATTAAATTCTAAATAATAGATGAATAACAAACTTCAAACTTGGGTGTGATAAACTAAATATATATGAGACCCAAATATAACCTACATGGGATTTCTTAGGACAATTATCTGGACAATATAAATATAACCTATTTCAAATAGTCGTAAGAAAAATAACCAAATAATAATAACAACTCATCTACATAAAGAAATAAATTTTCAATACACAATTTAAAGGCCTCCATTCAAATGACTCAATATCCAAAGACAGCCCAAAATAAAATCCATCCATAACAATCAAAATGCAACAGACGTCATCCATATTTAAATAGATATAATACTCACCAAAAAAATGGGATGCCGCATCGGATTTCGTCTAATTTCTACAATATATCTAAACCTTATATTCTAAAAGGATAAAATAGAAGTAAGTATGATGCAGATATATAATAATAATTATATCCAATAAATAGGAGGGAGGATTCATAAACAGATATCAAAAATAGATAACAAATCTAAATCTCCAATATTATAAATTAAATCATCAAATTTGAAATAGAATTCAATATCATAATCTAATGGTAACCTCGTAATCAAATTGTATATCAAATCAGAAAATAATTCTCTCAGGACATTTATAAAAGTGTTTTGAATGTCGAATCAGATAATCAGATACCCAATCAAATCGTGATCTGGGATAGAATCAAATAGCCAAATAATTTGATTGCATGCACAATATATTAGAAGTCGGATCAGTACCATAAATATATAACCAAATTCTAGATCAAAATGTACAACCAAAATTAAATGTACAAAATATACCAAGTCTCATCTGTGAACAAAATTAATGAATCTCAAACAAGAGTCTAAATTAAAGTTTGAATATAAATCTATACAGAAACACAAAGTATATATTAAATTTGAGTACTGAATATTTAAAGACTAATTTAATGATGGATTACACTTGATCTAGTAATCTTAAACCAAAGTAAATGTAATTTAGGCCAACATTTTAGGCTACCTATGTATACCGTCTTCAATAGGTAAAGTTGCTTGTTATATTTTTTCACTATCGATTTTAAGTGTAATCTTTAAATTTATCAGATATATTATGATGTCCAAATATATTATAAATTTTAATT
>JAODPA010142301.1:0-15741 GCA_025585075.1 Nepenthes mirabilis | reverse complement strand
GGTTTTAAATATCGAAAGGAATGAAATATTTTTCTTCTAAATTCTTTATTTATTAGGGAAATTTCTAAAATCAAATGAACTATTATTAAAAAAAATTCTCTCATAATTATATGACAAAATAAATAAAATATACTTTGCCACTTTTGGTTTCATATATTTTCTTAAATTTTGCATTTTTACTCCACTTGAGCGCATAATTTCACGCATATCCGCAAACGGTTCCAGTTCCCGCCAAATAATTGTAGGTTGATTCCTTCCATAGGGACGCTGGGATGGCAGAGGGGGAGGCAATGGAGTTCAGTCTGAGTGGGAGCACTCTCAAAACCTTTGATTGCTCCATCTTCTGTCATCCTCGCATTGACAACGAGCTTGCCATCCAAACTTCTCTCTCTCTCTCTCTCTCTCCGTGGCTTCCAATCTAGTTGCTTATGAGCGTGTTCTTCGAATTTCAGGTCATGAGTCTAATACATTTTCGTAAATTTGTCGAATTCGTTTTCTAGTAGTTTCATTTTACATATTTTCTCAGTTCATTTCCGGTATCGGGAATTGGTTTGTTGGACGTGGTAACCATGGCAAGATTCGTGTTCTGCAGATTGCAGCCATATTATTGGTTCTGCGAACGATTTGTTATTATAGGCTGCTTGAAATTAAAAAAAAAAAAAAAAGTTATTGAAGTTGGAGGTTCTGCGGTGAATGATGATCTTTCTAGGGTTTTCTCTTCAACTTATATGCGAGTGATTATCTGATTGCCCTTGTAACTAATCAACAGCATCTATTACCAGTATATATCCAATGGAAAAGGTGATACAAATAATTTTATGTGATAGGTAAGATTCTTATATTTAATTGTCTATGTAAGCAGTTGTATTTCTCCGTAATTAGTGCAATAATACACCACCCAGTTAGAGTGAGATTTACGAAATTCAATAATGTCTTGTATATGAAATCAACTACGTTGTGTTTGCTTGCGTAAATGTGAACAAAGAAATGGAACGCCAATCTCCATAATGGTTTTCTTATTCATTCAATTCCATTCTCGTATTGGATACACAAATATCGGAATAAACCATTATCTCCATTTACTATAAAAGATAATAGGATTCCGACTCCGTAATTCTCATTCTTGCCAGAAATGTCTGCCCTGAGTGAAATGGTCAAAGCAACGTTTCATTAAAAATGTTCTCACTAACGATACAGGATAAAGCGACGATGTCTGAAAATTTTCTCCTCATTTAGTTTCTACATAAACTCAACGGCGGAGTATTCGGCTTTTAAGTGTGCCTATCTTTTACACGTTTGGATTTTTTTCCATTTGGATTTAGATATTGTTTGTGCTCGTGCAGCTTGAATTCCACACCCTTAGCTTTTTCTAATCTGGCTATCAATGAACCACATTCAGAACTTATTTTTTATATCTATACTAATTCAGCATGCAAGTGCAACTTACCACAATGATAAAGGTACTTAATTACACCTTTTTTTCCGAAAGCAAGTGGATTGTGAATAGTTTATTCCATGGCAGTGATTTATAGGCTATTTGTTTAGTGCAACAGTGGCCCATTGCAAGTATCGGTCATCTGCTCATGCATTCAACTAATCTTGATGCATCCAAAGTGCCGTCATCATTGAAATGCTTCAATTGTAATGCAAATTTTATCTCTATGACATGTTGATCTGTCTGGATTACCATTATGAATTTGCAAATTGACATAACATTTAACAGGTTTGAGAAAAACCTATTGGATTACTGGAAAATTTCCCTAAGATACAACGTCTTTACGTTTAGAAGTGAAGGTTCCCCATTCCTCAGTAATCCTGTTGTTAGCCCTTGTGATCGCAACGGAGTTGCTTTCTAATTTTCAACCTCCCTTCAAGAGATGCTACAGAACCCTCTTCAGTATCTTCAGATGTTGCAAGTGAAATTGGAGGGAAAGCTATTGAACTTAGAAGATATATATATATATATATATGTTATATATATTTATTCAACAAATGGCAAAGCTGGATACTATTAGGAAACGTAGAAAATATAGCATAATAGGAAATATATCATAATGTACATATTTGTGTAATTTTTACCCTTTCTGTATTTTCCCATTATTTTCTTCCCGTTATTTTCTTTCCATTTCTTTTCCTTGTCAACGTTTATATTTTTTCTTCCATTTTCCACCCTCCTTGTATTATAAAATAGGAAGGGGGATTTGTAATTAGAAATCAATTGAAATGGAATAAAGGTTGGCGTTCGGTTCTTGCGTCACCGCCCTGTTCTCTCCCTTTCATTCCTCCTCGCTGCCTCTGCGCAAAACTTAACATGGTATCAGAAAGCTATGGCGTCTCAGCCAACTCCATCCGAAACCACATCAAATACAACCAACCCTTCTATCATCTCTTCGCAAGAACACATGCATTTACAAACCCTCACAGATCTCACCAATTCTTTTTGGTTGGAAATCGGTGACAATCCTGCCACTACTCTGGTCACCGATTTACTCACCGTCGACAACTACGCGACCTGGTCGAGAGCCATGCGTCGAGCCTTGAGAGCCAAAAACAAACTTCGGTTCATTGAAGGCACTGTTCATAAACCGAGTGATTCAAACGATCCTCTCTTCGAAATCTGGGGGCGATGCAATGATATGGTTGTCTCATGGATTCAAAACTCTGTTAGCCTATCTATTAAATCTAGCGTCGTCTTCGTCGATGATGCCCGTGAGATCTGGAATGAGCTACGCGACCTGTTTACCCAACAAAATGGATCGCGCATCTTCCAATTGAAGAAATCGTTGGCTAGTTTCCTGCAAGAACAAGATCCTGTAAGCGTGTATTACGGTAAACTCAAAACTTTGTGGGATGAACTTTTGATTTACGATCCCCTCCTAAACTGTGATTGAGGCAAGATGAAAATTCTTGCTGACAAATATCAACGGGACTGTGTTATACAGTTTTTGATGGGATTAAATGATTCCTATTCTAACGGCCGGGACCAAATCATGATGATGGACCTTCTTCCTTCTGTTAACCGAGTTTTTTCTGTCATTCTACAACAAGAACAGCATCACTAGATGCTGTCTATTGCCCAACATTCGAACACAGTTGCCTTAGCAGCCAAAAGAAATTCTAATTACCCAAAGCATCTCATAAAAACCACTCAGCCTCTGAAGAAAGACAGGCTTTTCTGCGTACATTGTAGGACCACAAGGCACTCTGTACAGCAGTGCTTTAAGGCTGGTAATGCTGATGCCCCTGTGTATTCTTATTGCAATAAAACCGGACACGTTGTGGACAAATGCTACCAGTTGCATGGTTTTCCTTCCAACCACAAATCTTATGGCAAAACTGGGAACATACCCTCTTCTGCTAACTTGTCGAGCTTCAAAGCTCATATTGATCAAGAAGGGGATGCTGATGACAGGGTGGCACTAACTAAAGCTCAATTCAAACAACTCATGGATTTAATTCAACCAAAGGACACTGCTGTCAAGCAGCTTCAACCCATCTTCGATCCAATCATTGAGTTACCAAAGGCGGAAAATATGACCGGTAATATCTTTTGTGTATCTCCCTCCCATAAGTTCTTTGATGATAAGAGACATGTATGGATTTTGGACACTGGGGCCACACATTATATGATTTGTGATCCCTCATTATATGTTCATTATAAGGTCCAGATTTTATGCTCTGTCAAACTTCCCGATGGAAGTAAAGCATCCGTGACCCACATTGGAAATATTAAACTTACCGATAAATTGATATTGCAGAATGTTCTTTGTGTTCCTTCCTTTTCTTTTAATCTGATTTCGGTAAAACGATTAACTGACACTCTTAATTGCTGTACGTTTTTCTTTTCTAACCTTTGTTTAATTCAGGACCTTGCCACTTGGATAGCGATTGGGATGGGTGAAGAAAGGCATGGGTTATATCATCTGAAGCGCATTAAAATACCTTCAAATACTCTAGCTGCTCTTCTTCCCAAGATTTCTAATATAAATGTGAAACCTTCCGTTCATTCTGTTTTGTCTCCTATTGACATTTAGCATTGACGTTTAGGGCACATACCTCATTCTAGGCTTAAAATGATTGATAACCCTCTTGTAAAGGGAGCATTACATTCTATTAATAATAATCCTTGTTCTATTTGTTACATGGCAAAACAACGTCGTCTCCCCTTTCCTTCCAACACCTATAAGTCACACATCTTGTTTGAAATGATTCACTGTGATATATGGGGACCCTTTTCTGAGGTGTCTTATGACGGTTACAAATATTTTCTAACTCTTGTTGATGACCTCTCTAGAAATACGTGGATATACCTTCTAAAACAAAAATCCGATACCAAATAGTGTTTAGAAAATTTCTATAATCTCATTGAAACGCAATTCAATATCAAAATTAGAATCATAAAAAGTGATAATGGATCCGAATTTAACATAAGAGAATTTTACAGTAAAAGAGGCATAATTCACCAAAGGAGTTGTGTTGAGATTCCACAACAAAATGGCATTGTTAAGCGTAAACATCAACATTTGCTAAACGTCGCCAGGGCTATTAGATTTCAGTCCGAGCTACCATTAAGTTTTTGGAGCGACTATATTCTTACAGCTGCATACCTCATAAACAGAACGGCAACTCCACTGTTGGACAATAGGACTCCATACGAAGTTCTTTTTCGGATGAAACCCAATTACCAAAATTTAAGAGTTTTTGGTTGCTTGTGTTTTGCTTTCACCATCTCTCGTGGCCGTACAAAGTTAGATCCTAGAAGTAGAAAATGTGTTTTCTTAGGTTACCCATTTGGAGTCAAAGAATGCAAATTGATTGATCTAGATAGCCATATCACATTCTATTCAAGAGATGTCATTTTTCATGAAAATATATTTCCTTTTCGGAAAGACAGCATTGACCAGAGCTTGGATACTCAACCTGATGTGCACTCATCGAAACCGCCCACCATCGGGATCAACAATGAACAATTGTTGCAAACCCGGCCGGTGCCATCCAACCTACAAGATCTGTCTTCGAATCCTGTACTTAAACCCATAGTTGAAGATAGTGAAGAACTACTCACTGTTCCTGGTCACGGGCAGAACCAGGAACAACTAAGCGAAGATTAGTGCGAACAAAATGCATCAGATGATGCGCAATCCCCTACCACTAATCAAACAGTCGTTCGTAGAACCACTAGAATTCGTCAAGCCCTCGAAAATCTGAAGGATTTTCATTGCCAACATCTATCTCAAACCTCACTCATTCAATCGGAAGTCCAAACTACACCAGGTAAACCATACTCTCTTGTAAATTGCACCTCACATCAAAAACTATCTCCCACCTTTAGTCATTTTTCATCGGCCATAACATCTCATAGTGAACCGCAAACTTATGCCCAAGCTATTTGTGATGAAATGGCGCAACGCCATCGAATGTGAATTGAACGCGTTAGAGCAAAATAAGACCTGGATTATTACTGATTTACCCACCGGAAAAAAAACTATTGGCTGCCGATATGTATTCAAATTGAAATTTAATAGTGATGGAAGTATTGAAAGATATAAATGTAGATTAGTTGCAAAGGGATATACACAGCGAGAGGGCATAGACTATCATGAAACATTTTCCTCTGTTGCCAAACTTACTACCGTCCGATGTCTCTTGGCCATAGCTGCCATCAAGGGGTGGCACTTGTATCACCCGGATGTTAACAATGCTTTTTTACATTGGAGTTTAGATGAAATCTATATGCAGAAGCCTCCCGGGTATACTAAAGGGAAACCCAATCAAGCCTGTAAATTGTTAAAAAGCATATATGGCCTGAAATAGGCCTCTAGGCAGTGGTATTCTAAACTGTCTACATCTCTTATTGCTTTTGGCTTCACATAATCCAAAACTGATTATAGCCTATTTACCAAGGAAGATGGTAAGTCCTTTATAGTATTACTTGTATATATTGATGACATTCTTGTGGCAAGTAATTCTTTGGATTCCATTGCCTCTGTTAAAACTTTTCTTAATCGTGCCTTTAAGATTAAAGACCTCGGTGTTTTACGATATTTTCTTGGAATAGAGGTTGCACGATCCTCGAGAGGTATACATATTTGTCAGAGAAAATATGCGCTTGATATCTTAGCAGATTCCGGTACCCTAGGTTCTAAACCTCTTAAACTTTCAATGGACCAAAATGTGAAGTTGAGCAAGGAGACCGGAACTATTCTACAAGATCCGAGCGTTTACAGAAGGCTTATTGGAAGGCTTCTCTATCTAACCGTGATAAGGCCTGATATATGTTATGCAGTCTACATTTTGAGTCAATTCATGACTCAACCAACCTCTAGCCACATGTATGCTGCCTATCAAGTCCTACGATACCTTAAACTAAATCCGGGCTAAGGTATATTATTCTCTTCCACTTCTAACGTTCAACTTTGAGCTTTTTGTGATACAGATTGAGCTTCATGTCCGAATACTCAAAGATCCATCACTGGCTACTGCATCTTTATTGGGAACTCCCTTATCTCCTGGAAGTGTATGAAACAATCCGTTGTCTCTCGCTCTTCCGCGGAAGCAGAATATCGATCTATGGCTACTACTTGCTGCGAACTATCTTGGCTCCGTTATATCTTATTTGATTTGCGAATACCACACTCTCACGCCGCTGGCCTTTATGCCACAATCAAGCTGCTCTTCTCATATCCGCCAATCCTGTTTTTCATGAACGGACCAAACACATTGAGCTGGATTGTCATTTAGGTCGTGACAAAATTCAAGACGGAAGTATTCGCACTCACTATGTGACCATTCATAACCAACTTGCAGACATATTCATTAAGATTTTACCAGCACACCGTTTGAAGATTCATTTATCCAAGCTCGCCATAATCAATATATATGCTCCACCTTGAGGGGGGTATTAGGAAACGTAGAACATATAGCATAATAGGAAATATATCATAATGTACATATTTGTGTAATTTTTACCCTTTCTGTATTTTCCCGTTATTTTCTTCCGGTTATTTTCTTTCCATTTCTTTTCCTTGTCAACGTTTATATTTTTCATTCCATTTTTCACCCTCCTTGTATTATAAAATAGGAAGAGGGATTTGTAATTAGAAATCAATTGAAATGGAATAAAGGTTGGCGTCCAGTTCTTACGTTACCGCCCTGTTCTCTCCCTTTCATTCCTCCTGCTCATCGTCTTCCTCCTCTTTGCCTTTGTGCAGAACTTCACAGATACTCATATTTCTGTGTTGCCATCAAACCTTGCAATTCCACTTTTGTTTCATATTCAACCTTCAGATGACAGGTACAATTTATCCTTTATGCTAAATTATTGATTAATCCTATGGAAGAATTTGTGCAACATTCTCATTCCAATCCATTGGATGTTACGTTTGCCATGGAGTTATACATATATAAATATCTTTTGACTTGCTTTAAAAGATTTTCTCACCTGTAAAATTGATTTCCATTTAGAGATTGTTTTAGTTTAGCTAAACCTTTTCTGCATCTTCAGGTTTGGTTGTATCTTGGTTTGCCCCTCCTAATGTGGAGATATCTCCGACTGAATTACGTGAAGCATGTATTCTATGACCTTTTTCCTAACTGAATTTTAGGCATTTGTTTTTTCTGTGAGGGCTGTGAAGCTGTCATTCATTTGCTTTTCGAGAAGGCTGGGCAGTCATGTCATTCTGTGTTGCAGCATTACTCTTCTTACAGATTTGTTTCTTTTCGATGGTATCCGATGAGTGCTCATTTATTGCCTAACGATGGAATACTTTCTAGTTGATGAACAGTCCACAGTTGTGTACTATTAGTCTCATTTCCCATAATTTTAGCGAAAAATAATTCACAAGATTTTTATGAAGTGGAGAAAAGAATAAATACTATACAAACTGTACTAATATTAAGTTTCAGCCCTTTGCACTATTTGCTTTATCTTAAGAAAGAAATTATGGGCGATGGAATAGGCCTATTGTGCGTGATGGAACATGCCAATTTCACCCAATTTGGTTTAGATGATGGATCCACTTCGAATATTAATATCACTATATAGTTGTGATAATCCTGATATCACAGCTATGAGCTACATGAAGAAGATAATCCCACAGCACCTCTGCCAGAGGCAGCTAGCATGCATGGCCAGCCCAATCATTGAACAGGATGGAGCACAGCCAAAAAATCGGGGGTGGATGTCTCTGAGCATCCATCTGATCACACTATAATTTGGTCTGACCTTCCTGGTAGCTTTCTCCTCAGAATTTTTATTAAGTGGGAATTCACTTGGACACTGAACAGGAAATGGAGATAAAAGTGGCAGCGGCTGTGGCAGCAGACAGGCTCAAGGGAACACAGATACAAACTGGGCAGAGGCAGTGCTGATTTTAGGTGTTAAAAAAAGGGTCACTGTTTGCCGCAGATCACTGTGTTAACTGGGTAGATGCAGATGATTATGAATGGAGCTTCCGGGCAGGTCATTGGTGTTACAGTGTTTGCAAGGAATTTCGTCGATGAAGTTAGTAATATTCTTAGACTTGATAATTAGTGAGTAATCCATTATTTGGTTTCCCAATCAGTCTCCAATATAAACCATCATTCTGTCGGTCAGATATATCATACTTATCATGCCATAATTAGTCAATCTATTTATAGCTAGATTATCTTATTAAAAATGTAAATATTATATATTTAGAAATACATTATACTTTTCTTATTTGGATTGACATAATTAACTGATCTTTGTTTGTATAATTAGTCTTCATTTTTTATATCATTAGAGCAATCTTCTCAGTAGAGGGTATTGAATCCAATTGACACTCTTGCTAACTACATGGGGCGGAAGATATGGATTTCCGGCTGACATAAAAAATTTGTAGAATGGTAGTGAACTTTCAGTCAAAAAAGTTGAATCAGTGACCTCAAACACCATTCTGCCCTTCTGTATGCTCTTGAATACAACAAAAAGACCCACCCTAAAGGAATGCAATCATTTCTAGTTGGTTTTCTAGATTCAAGGATGTAATTATTGAGCATCTGTTGGTTGACTTGCTGAAAATGACATTGAAGTAAATAAATAAATAAATAGACAACATATGAAGCATGAAATCAGAAAATTCTTATGTACTGATCATTAAATCATTGATGCTCACTTACCCAACAAAAAGTCATTGATGCTGCCAGTGCTAAGTTTCCTTCAGATGTTGTATTCTTGAAAAAAATCCTTGAGCAGCCATCTCTTCAGGTTTCAGTATCAACATGTTCAGAAATCTGGATAGCTAGTAAGATTGTAGTGTCGTGGATCTTTAAGATCATTCTACGTGTGTTTTCCCCTTCTTTGAATCAATGGTCATCATATTAGTGTTGGGATTCTGAACATGCACAATATAACGTTTCGAAAACAAATCTGAATTTCTCGTCAAATATTAGCCATTTTTTTTTCTCAATTGAATATAAGGAATATAATGCAACCAAGTATATAAATTGTATAATAATATTTAATGTAAAAACTAAGGGATAAACCACAGGATAATTTTTTAATAAATCAATTATAAAGTATATGGTTATAAATAATTCATTGGAAAGCTTTCCATAACAACATTTGTGAATAATAGACCGCTAACACACCTAACAATCTACAAAAGGAGAATACAATGAGAAAACGTGTAAGAATGGTCTCGGACCTCAACCGGAGTTCGAACAATAAGCCTGAACTAGCAAATGAAGAAAATTAAATCGGATCTCAACCGATTGCTAAAAATATTTCAATTCTTTTTCTTCTATTTTCTCTATTCCTTGCAACGTCCCTTTGTGTTAAAATGCTTTTGGATATAACCCTAAAATCTGATCAAAGTATTTATACCCGCATGGGCTACTTGAATGACTAGCTCATGGCTCACTTGTGTTTTGCCACTGGAAAACAACTTATGCCTGGTGTTTAAGTCGCCAGTTAACTGCTTTTTCGTGGGACTTTCAGCGAACATTTTCGCTCAAGAGAACTCCGAACCTAGCTCGGAACATTCCTGCGGCACCAGAACTGACCGACCATGTGTTCGATGGTTGGGACTTACGAATGAGTGATCTAAAACCCAACAATCAGTTCTGTTCAGCAAGAATCCATAGCATCATTTATCGATTCCTTGCTGCCTGCATCTGAACCAGTCAATTAAGACCCTTTTCTATTCAGTTACCTGTAATCAGATAGCATTTGTTTACTCAAGGAATTGGCCTTAAATTAACTTTATTTATCTGTTAACATTAGCTTCTTGCAAATGCTGACTTCAGGGGATACTATTAACTCCGTGTGTGTGTGATGTTTGGCCAGGATGTAGGTGGAAAGGAACAAGAAAAGGCCATCCTTATGGAAACTACCATGCTCTAATTCAATTGTTCTTGCATGAAATTCACCTGTGTACGAGTTTATTGTTATTCTTGTGGACACCATCTTGCAGATTTTCTCGAAGTGCAGATCGTCGACACTTTGATATTTGACATTGTATGCAGGAAGACAGCCGGTGAGCTATCAAACGAATCGGTACAGATTAGTTTCTGCAATTGGGCTTGCAAGTAACCACTCGTGACAAATTTTAATTATATGCAACAAATTGAGCTTAGTGATCGCGAATATACTGCTGATCCCCACCCACAAAAAGAGAAACCTTAATCTACTAGGAAGAGGCCGTGCAGGTTATTTCTTTCGAATTAAATGCTCCATTTTAGATGCCTTTAAGAGAGTAGAGAAAATGATTCAGCTTTGTTGCCCTCACATTCCAGTTCAGCTGGATGTCACTTGGGACTAGACCAACTCTCTAGCTTATGCCAAAAAGTGATATTTCTGTTGGGATTTATTGGGAATAAAAATATGCATGAAACAGGCATATTGGAAACAAACTTTGGAATTTTCTTTTAATTATCAACTACTAAATACCATGAGAGCACATAAAAAAATCATGTAATTAAACACACATAAATTATATGATAATATTTAATATGAAAAATCTTCTCAGCCTAGGAAAAAAATTATGTAATAAATTTTTAAAAGATCAACTATAAAGTATCTGATTATAAATATAATTTTTGCTAAAAACTCTTTATTATAACTTGAATGAATAACAGTTAAATACAATTCTTAACAGACATTGTAACCTATAAAGAAGAATATACTGTAAAAATAAGTAATTAGTCGGTAACATATCCTAGAATCAACACTAGAATGATATACCCAAGACACTTAATATCTAGGTTCAACTCCATAATTTATCAATATAGTTTGATTTCCTAATTAATGACTTTTATAAATCTCAGTGCAAAACATCCAACATGAAATATTGAGGTATTATAATACCTGAACTTAACAAAGATTGTGACTCTAATAGGATATCAATCAAATTGTAAAAATTTTCCTTCACTCTTTTCTCTTATCTCTTTTTTTATACAGTGTCATTATGTTAAAAATGCTCTCTTTTTTGACCAAAAAATTACATATAATTTTTGTACTTATGGTTGATATTTAAATGCCTACTCTAACATTATCAACGTTCGAACAATAAAGCTAAAAATTGCCTTTGCACTCTCACTAAAATCGGTACACATGCACTACCTCTGACACCTATTAAGTGAGCCTAACACTATTATCCATGCATGAGCTCCCCCTTGTGCGTCTGTCAAGTATTGATTTTTTGTGCTACTCCAATTATTAGCTTAAGCAAATTCTTGTACCGAAATTGAGCAAATTTTTATATAATTTGTTCATTAGGTGTGTGACTTATAAAAAAATAATTTAAAACTCAATAATTTTTTTCTTTGTACAAGTTCCCTGAACTTTAACTTGGTACTTAGTCGTGTATGCACCAGGGCGGAAGGTAGCGGTGCACAGTTTTTAGACCCCACCATGGATGAAGCAATTTCAGATCGAATATATCAGTCCCATAGAGGAAATCCGGCTTCGCTCCACAACAATTTGTGATTTTATCTCGCAAGTATTGTGAATCTCTTGGTAGTGATACGCCTCGGGTCCGAACCTATTGTGATTCTCTTACAATTGGGCTCACTTGTTATTCCAAGTATTGAGATTATTTAATAAAAAATAAATGGAGGAGATTTTTTTAATATTTTAATAGTTTATTCTAATTTTTATATTTTATTTTGTAGTCAACTAATTTAGGCCATTGGAATAACAAGGAGCCAAATGAATGGGAGGATCTGTTATAACTGACCAAGATTTATTTTGTATTTTAATAGCCTTTTTAATATCCAATTTTAGTTATTTTTCAATCAATTTGATCTATTGGGATGATAATGGAGTTAAATCAATTTGTCACGTTGGGTTCCTTGTCCTCCTAGGGCTCAGATTAATTGACAAAAAATAAATGGTGAAGTTTTATTTTATATTTTAACGTTTGTTGTAATCTTAATATTTTATTTTTTTATCGATTAATTTTGGCCATTAAAATAACAATGGAACAAAATCAGTAATCCACAATTGGACTCCTTATTATTCCAATGGTCCAAATTGATTGACAAAAAATAAATAGTAGATATTTGATTTTTGATAAGTACTTAAAATATATAATCTCTACCAGGACCAAAATTACTTTGTTGTCAAACAAAAATGGACCAATATCAAAATCCCAAATAAGAACCAAAAAGAGGCCAACCATAACAAAGATCAGTTAAGCTTGAATGTAAAAGCACCAAGAACACAGGAGGCCCCGATTGACAAATTTGCATCACAAGCGCGGAAATAGAAATATTCAAATCCCATCTTCAGATGATGAACTTTGATTGGTTGGAACATTGTAGAAATATTAAGCAGATCCTATTTCGTACAAAAAGATAAATGATATCTATCACTCCGACTACATCATTAACCGCCTTTCTTCTAAAGATAGTAATGTTACTTTTATACCAAATAAAATAAAGCAAAATGGCCAAAATCATTCTAAAGATTGCTGTTAAAGTATTCTTCCCCTTTTATATGCAGCTAACCCATTGAATGTAGGGAAGCCACTCCTCCAGCTACTAACATCCGTTGCTTCAACACCCATCCATAGCAAAATATATATTTTATATTTTAGTACCGTGTTGGGTTATAAGTCACTCTCGTGTGAATTTATATCCAACTGATAGACTGTCTGGCGATTTGAATGATGACACACGGGCTCCACACGGAGATGGAGGTTTGCAGTGTTCGTGTGCGCAAAGTTCGCGCAACGAGCGACCGGGTGGAGATGCTGAAGGCCGACCGAGCACCTAGTTCGAAAAACGACTAGGTGGTGATATCAAAAGACATCCAGATGTCAAGCCCAGAGGTTCACTGTACAAAAGCGTGGAAGAGAAAGCACTGATAATAAGAGAAAAGAAGAGAATGGGAGAAAAGTGAGGAAAAATTGTTTCATCTTATCTTCACAGTTATTCGAATTTATCTAATATAAGGTGTTGAGCTCTTATATTCTTATATATCAAGTTTGTGTAAATTATTTTACATAATGTAGATTTTTGGACACATTATCCTTTGATTTTTTTCTCTTATTGAGAAGAGAATTTTCACGTAAAATTGATTGTATCTTATCTTTTTAATTTTATGATTTTTGTCTGTTTATTGTATATTGTTGTTATCACCACTTATCATTTCCTCTTGGTTCATCAAAGCCAACGGTGATGCCCTATTTGTGTTTTTTAATAACTCTCAATATGTGAAATAATAAAAAAAGTCAAGTCCACTTCAAAATGACAAAGAATCCATAATTTTTCCAATCCAATTGAGATACTTAACTCTTCATCCATTTGATTATGCTGTTGATTTTCTCGGGTAACCATTGATCTTAAAGTATAGAATAACATTATAATTTTCTCATAAAATTGAGATTTGATGTGTCTTAAAGATTCAGATTGTCAAATGAATTAAGGAGTCATCTTGTATGAATATCTGATTAGAAACGGATTTGATTTTTATTATTTAAAATTTAAATTCTACACACTACAATAAGACAAATAAGATGTAAGGAGAATATGAAACTTACCTTTTGATTTATCTTCTAACACTTAAATTAGAAAATTTTCTATTTAGATGAGAGAGATATAAGGAAATATGAGTCAAGAGAATAGGGATGAGTACTTGTTTTAAGGGA
The DNA here is from genome assembly GCA_025585075.1 of Nepenthes mirabilis. Taxonomy (NCBI): domain Eukaryota; kingdom Viridiplantae; phylum Streptophyta; class Magnoliopsida; order Caryophyllales; family Nepenthaceae; genus Nepenthes; species Nepenthes mirabilis. Next base: position 1,627 of record JAODPA010142301.1, on the reverse strand, counting down.
AGTGCTCATTTATGTGCGCTTGGTTGGTGAAGCTGCTTTGGTGATGGCGCACTAGTCTAATAAAATATCTTACTTTGAAATTGTGCATTCGACAGGTGAAATGACTCACTACTTTTTACTTTTTCTTTCAGTTTCCTCTCTTTTTTTTCACCGTTCTTGTGAGAGAGAGGTTGTATTTATAATATGATGTGTCATTTAGTCGACAGACTCCTAAATCAATACATTAGCTAGGTGCCTCTTCAAAGATGATGGGTGTAATTTGTGTGTATAACGGTTGTCTTCATTCAATAATTGGATCGCTTGGCTTTCGGCCGTTGAAATCACCATAATCGTCTCTTGAAATAGCTCATTTAGTACTCTATTATTATTTTTCAATGCTTAACAGATCGAGTCATGTCCTCTAGTTCAACCGTTGCGTCTATTATCTCATAGATTTAATAACGTATTTTATTGAGTCGTCGTTATTTAGACTTTTTTTTCTTCTGTGCATTATGTTTGGATTGGCCCGTTTTTTATCATACCTATTAAGATTAATATTTCATATAATTATTATTATTCAAGGACATGTTACATGTGGAACCTCTAAAAGCAATATTCGGTAGCCAATTAGGTTCTATGTACTCTAATCCGTACGAGTGTGATTCTCACACAAAGCTTACCTGCCATGACAAGATGCCATGGCATTTTAAAGCCTAATTAATATGTTTTTATGTTTTTTTTTTTTTCCTGTAGGTTTGAAAAGGTCGGATGTTGCTGGTTAACCTAGCCTTAGAAGGTATGGCATTCTATTTAATTTGGAAAAAAAAAAACTATTGATAAATGAATTATCAGGTGTGGGGCCATGTCTAAAAAGTTTGACAGCCAAAAACACTATGGAAAGCCTTTCAATTTTGAGGCTGTTTTCATCGGTTGGCTGCTTATTTTGATGGTATTGGTGGCCGGCTGTGCTCTTGAAAGCCATGGACCCAACAAATAATAACGAGGGAGCTAAACTTGACTAATAAGGCATAGTAATCGTATTTTGTTATATAGATAGTTAGATATAAATTTAACAATTTAAATATATTATAAAGAAATAATTGAAAGTATTTTTTTGTTTAAAAAATTAATAATCCACAATGGTCTCATAGTGAGGCGAATGAGTTGTTGGGTTATGGGTTATTTTTACAATGATTTGGACGAAGTCACATGGGTACTATACTAATACGGAAGATTAGAATTTTCACGCATCGATTCCAAAGGGAGAGCATCGAGGCGCCTCTGAGAGGCACCCAAAGCACGAAATCCAATAGACAAGCACTCGAGGTGCACCCAATGTGCCATTTTTAGTGGCACTTACACTCAAGGCGTGTCTGACAGGCGTTTGAGTACAGCTCGCAATCTAAAAATATACTGATATGTTTTTAGAGTTAATCTCTTATATTCATTGAGATTTAAAGTACCGTTTTTTAGAGAGAAAAGAAGAGAAAGAGAAAAAAATGGGGAATGTGAATATTCGAGCATTTGGTTGATTTTCAAATAGTTTTTCAATTTCCATTGATTTTGAATACACTATTTTTAGAGTTAATAAGAACGTTTTATTGGTTATATTTTTTAATTTTTGTCTTATACTCATTGCTACTTAGAC